>JABUQX010099526.1:0-15831 GCA_015478945.1 Trachelipus rathkii
GTTCATAATCCTCTTTGATTATATCAGCCGTCGAACTATCAATTCGCTTGATATCAATGAATTTTTCAACACACATATTAATTCTTTCAGAGTTATTAGAAAGCATTACCTTCGGTGACAAACAACTTAATGCCTTTGTGATGGAATATTTAAGAGGACTTAATTCAATTCTTTAAAATAAAAAAAGAGAAATTAGTTAAATGCGCTGATACTGCAGATGAATAAATTTTAATAAAAATAATATTATAAAGATTCAATAAGTCAAGAAGTATAAATTCTTAGGCTAAGAAAAAGTTGATATATAAATTTTTTACTTAATTTTACTCCATATTGGAACTTATCAACAATTTAAATTCTAAGTTTTAGGAAGAGGAGAATCATGAATGATATTTTTGTGCTCTTTACTTTCCTCCTCCTCCTTCAAAGACAAAACACCTTTTTAACATCCCTTGAGCCAATTGAGCTTCTTAAGCTCCTCCCCTTTTTAAGAGAATTTTCGAACAGTCTAATATGTGCTTCCACAATACTTCTTTTAAGGTTAAGCAAAAAATGAATGCTGTATATAAATTGGATAATTTTTTATTTTCCCTGTGTTTTCCCTGTTTTCCCTGCACACTTTTAATTTTCCCTGTTGGTATACACCCTGACTCACCTCTCTCCTCAACATTTATTCCTCTGACATTCCATGTACCCATACGATTCATACAATTTCGCCGAAAATTAGAAGGTCGTTTACGGCGATCACGACCATCTCCGAGGCTTGCATCAGCATTCCTAGCAAGAGATAGGTGGTAGTGGGTAGCCAACCCAACTACCCCCGTCCCTTAGTCGCCTTCTTACGACACGCAGGACATACGATGGGGGTAATTCTTTCTCCCCCACACACACAGGGATATGAGTAGTAGGGATGTCTGTAGGGTGTCTAGAAGAGGGGGGTTTGTACTTTAAGTAAGTGTATATATGTGAATAAATGGTGGTCAGTAATAGATGAGTGTGTAAAGAATATGAAAGCAAAAGAGAAAGGTGCACCATTAAAAATGGGAGGTAATTTCAACGCTTCGATGCGTGTACTCTCCCTCTATAAAAGTTTATATATATATATATATATATATATATATATATATATATATAGCTATAATATAATATATATATATGTAGTTTAAATATAAATAATTCATATATTTGTATATATAAAGGTTTACGAAGTAGTGGCTTTTGCTATCAAATAACTTAATATGTTGGGTTAATTGATTACAAGAATAAAATTTAGGCGTTAACAATTCAATTTATAACGTTAATACAAATAAAATTTGGTTAGTTGTATGAATATCTTTCAAAAGGCTTGATGATAAGTTCGAGGTTGATGATTCCGGTTGATTTCTTAGGAATAAATGACACGAAGATCTTCATAAACAGTTTAATCGTCTAAAAATAGATTTAGAGAACGAACCTGCGGAACAAACCAGTGTTAGTATATGCTATTAATAAAACAATACAATAATAATAATATAAATGATAATAATAATAATAATGATAATGATGGTAATAATGATAATTAATAATAATAATAATAATAATAATAATAATAATAATAATAATAATAATAATAATAATAATAATAATAATAATAATAATTGTACATACCCAATTAGCATCAAAGAAAAACAACATTTATGATATCAAAATTTGTATTAATGATTATTTTATATAAAATTTGTTATTATTAAACGCTACAGATATAAAATACAATATTTTGTTTTATCTGAAACAAAAAATTATTAATCAATATAAATGTTAAAAAATAGAAAAAAGTAGGGTTACTACAGATACCTTCCCTCTCAAGAAGACTGGAAACGTACTGGCTTTAATAGCGGACGCCCAAATCGAGAGGTAGAAGGAACTATAGCAGGCGAAACAGGAGATATAAGAGAAGGAGAAGGAGAAGAAACAGACACAGAAGAGGAAGCTTCACAAGAGGGAACGTCAGGAGGAAAAGGTAAAATGTCAGGAGGTAAAACAAAATCAAGGATAGGAGGTAAATTCGGAGGAAGAAAAGACAAGGAAGGCATGTGATGGGAAACAGAAGAGGAAGTAGTGGCGGTAATAGAAGGACTAGTAGAAGTAACAGAAGGTGGAACTGTAGTGGTAACTACAACAGCCTCGTGTAAAGGAGAGGAAGACACAGGAACAATTCGTGAAGGAAAAGATGGAAAAAAGGAGGAAGAGCCAATGTCAGAATCATCATCCAAACCAGAAGAATCATCCAGAACAAAAGAATTATCGTACAACAGATTATCAGAAAGATCAGAATCGGAAGAGTCAAGGAAAGCAGGTTTAATACGTTCAACCGAAACATTTTCAACACGAGTCCCATTTTGAATTGTGAAAAAATGAGGTCGGCGACGAAGAACAAGATAAGGACCAGTATAAGAAGGTTGTAAAGGAAAACGATGAGAGTCATGACGAAGAAATACATGAGTAGCAGAATCTAAATTCTTGGGTAAATAAACAGCAGTAGATTGGGAACGAGCAGGAGAAGGAAGAAAAGAAGAAACAATAGAACGAAGCTTAGAGAGAAAAGAAGGATAATCCGGAAAAGGAAGGTCAATAGAAGAAGAAAAAAATTCACCAGGAAGACGCAAGGGTGAACCATAGACTAGTTCAGCAGCAGAAGATTTCAAATCCTCCTTAACCGAAGACCGAAGACCAAGCAAAACCAGAGGAAGATTTTCCACCCAATGTTGCGGATTAGGGGCACAGCGCAAAGCAGCCTTTATGGCGATGAAGGCGCTCTACATAAGAATTCCCTTGAGGGTGATAAGTACCTGAATGGATTTTCTTTCATCCCAAGTAGAGATAAAAATCAGCGGCTAAACGACTGAGACGAAATTGGGCCAATTTGTCGGTTACAATAGAAGATAGGAACCCAAAACGAGCGCACGCCAATTAGTAAGAAAAGCCGTAGCAATATTTTCCGAAGTAGGAGAAGAAAGGAATAACTTCAGGCCAACGAGTATACCTGTCAACCATAGTCAATAAGTAAGTACACCCACGCGAAGGCGGAAGAGGGCCGCAAAGATCTAGATGAAGGCGATCAAAACGACAAGAGGGTAAAGGAAATGAACCTAAAGGAGGTTTAGTATGTCTATGAACTTTGTTTTTTTGACAAGCAATACATGAACAAGCCCAAAACGAGATGTCAGTATGCATGTTAGGCCAAAAAAAACGAGAGGATAAAATTTGAGAACCACGAATACCAGGATGAGAAAGAGAATGAAGGGTAAGAAAAACCTGTTTTTGAAAAGCAGAAGGAACAAAAGGACGAACTCTGCCAGTAGAAATGTCACAAATTAAAGGAACAGTAGAATCAGGTAAAGAAAGAGATTGAAGTTTAATAGAAGTATCAGCAGGAAGAATAAGATCCTCCTCCCATTTGAGCAACCGACATAGCAGAGTAGTCTAATGTAGGCAAAGGCGTAACCGCATTAACCTGAATACGAGATAAAGCATCGGCACTAGAGTTATCACGACCAGGAATGTGACGAAGATCAGTAGTAAATTGGGCAATAAAATCAAGATGACGAAATTCACGAGGAGAATAGTGTAAAGAAACAGAAGTAATAGCAGAAGTGAGTGGTTTATGATCTGTGAGAACATGAAACTGACGACCTTCAAGAAAATATCTAAAGTATTTAACCGAAGAATAGACAGCAAATAGTTCACGACTAAAAGTACTATAGCGAGTGACAGCAGGAAGAAGTTTCTGAGAATAAAAAGCGAGAGGAGCAAGCACGCATTTTGGCAGTTGCTCTAGTGAAGCTCCAACAGCATAATCACTGGCGTCCACAAATAGGCGGGTTTCAGCACCATGTTCAGGAAAAACAAGAGTGTTATTGACCAATAGAGTTTTACTCTGTTCAAAAGCCTGACAAGCAGCATCAGTCCAATTAACCATTGTCGAGCTGCCCCGACGACCTTGAACAAGCAAAGCAGTAACAGGAGCTAATATGGCAGCAGCCTTGGGAAGGAAACGACGATAGAAATTAAGGAGACCTAAGTAAGCACGAAGATCCTTCTGAGTGGTAGGAAGAGGATAATTACGAATAGCAGAAACACGATCAGGTAGTGGAGAAAGACCAGAAGAAGAAATTTTATGTATAAGAAAATTAAGAGAAGCAACACCTAAAATGCACTTCTCGAAATTTAAACGAAGACCAGCTTGAGATAACGAGAGAAAACAGTACAAAAGATGAAGACAAGATGCTCTTCCGGAGACGAGAAGCATTAATAGATCATCAATTAAGCCATAGACATCAAGGTAAACCACGGCAAAACATGATCTATCAAAAAAGTTGAAAAGTAGCACCTGGCATTACGAAGACCAAATGGCATAAAATTATACAATAAAATTGCCAAAAGGAGTTGCAATACAAGTCTTAGGAGACGATCATCAGGATTAACAGGAATTTGAAGGACAGGCAGCTTTTAAATCAGAGAAAAAAAATGTAACATCCATTTGAGGAGAAGTAAAATCAATGAAGTGAGGAATAGAATAGTATTGCAGCAACAGTTTTAGAATTTAGTAACCTGTAGTCCCCAACAAAACGAAAAGAATCTGGTTTTTAACAATATGAAGCGGAGAAGCGTAAGGAGAAGTAGAAGGGGAAACAATACCCTTTTCCAGAAGCATGTCAAATTCCACACGCGCAACGTTTAACATTTCTGGAGAAAGTCTGCGAGCCTTGCAAACAGGAGGACTACCCTTTGTCTCAATGTAATGCCTTACATGGTGAGACGCAGGAGAAAGATTAGAAATAGGCTGGATTAAGTCAGAAAATTCAGAATGCAAAAGAGCGTGAAAAGAAGAATAAGAGGAGGAATCAGGAAGATTGATACCATAAATGGAAGAATCGAAAGGAACAGCATTACAAGAAAGAGAAGTAGTGTCATCAAGTAGAAGACTATTGGCCATGTCAATAAGAATATTGAAATGACTTAAAAAATCAGCACCAATGATATTTTGTGTAACATCGGCCAAGAGAAAAGTCCAACGGAAAGAACGACGCAGTCCAATAGATAGAGTAAGGAGTTGTTCACCATATACAGCAATGTTAGAACCATTAGCAGCCCGTAAATGAGAAACAACAGGCAGAAGAGAAGAACAAAAACCATGAACATTCAAAATAGAGAAACTACTGCCCGAGTCAATAAGGAAAAACCGTTTGGAATCACCATCAAATATTCGTAAAAGCGAACCTGGGAGAACAGCATTAACTTCAGGAATAGAAACAGAAGAAGAATCAACAGAAATAGGAACAGAAATAGAAACCGTTGTAGTAGCAGGAACCGAAGACAAATAAGAAACAGTGGAATATGGAACGATCAAATTGCATTGGAGGAATGAACCAAGGGAGGACGCAATGATCTACGGTCCCCCCCGAGGGGAGTTTCCCTGAAGAGAATTTGCAGATTTAAAATTACAGGGAGGAATGCAGTTACGTGCTCTAACACCAAAATGATAATGATAGAAGCATAAAGGAGAACCCTGAGGAGGTTGTGGCAAAGAAGAACGGGAAGGTGAAGGAGAACGAGATCTAGTGCGAGAAGATGCAGATTGCTGACACTGACAACGAGAGATAGAAGACATTTGTTGTGGCAAGGAAATAATTTGAACATTCATATTGTTCAACAAGGTAAGAATATTAGTAAGAGGTTCTAAAGATGAATTCTGGAGAGATGGAGAAGAAGTACAAAGAGAAGGAGCAGAGTAAAAGGAAGATAGAGCAGCGCAAGACGAAGATATAGGAGGAAGAGAAGAAGAGTTAGTAGCAAATTGAGAAGGAAAGAAAAAGATAATAGAAGAAGAAGAAGAAGGAGGCATAATCGCGAGAGTAGATACCATAGGGGCAAAAGATTGATAAGTTATAGGAGAAGAAAAAGATTGATTGGCACGAATAATAATATCCTCGCGTTCGGCTAAATCTTGAAGAGACAAGGCGTCACCATGAGAGCAAGGAAGTACTAACAAAAGCAGGAAGACGGTCCAGGAAAAGAGTGCGAAGAAGAGATTGGTTACTATCAGCAAGGGGACCAGAAATAGAGAGCATACGGGTAAGAAGCTGCAAAGGAAGACAATCACCCAACACCTCATGCTTTAACAATTCGTGAAAACGTGTAGCATCAGAAGGAGAAAGATGGCGACGCAATAATTCACAAAGAGTAGAATAAGGAGTAAGAGAGGAGCTGATTGAAGGTAAAAGATTAGGAATTGATTTCTGAACTTCATAGGGAATAGAGAGCAGTGGTAGTAGGAGTAGTAACAGTAGTGGTAGACATATTAAAAAATAAAATAATTATAATTAAATTTACAATTTAAAGATGCTAAATGGGTTCTTAATAAAATAGAAATAAAATTGAAATAGAAATGAAAATATAAACAAAAATGTAAAAAATATAACAATAATATTTAGATTAGACAAGGTTGAATGGACAAAAGTCACTCCGGTGGTCACCAATTGAAGTAGCTATCTTTTGCTACTTTCAAAATAACTTTAATATGTTGGTTAATTGAATTACAAGAATAAATTTAGCTTAACAATTCAATTTATAACCTTAATACAAATAAAATTTGGTTAGTTGTATGAATATCTTTCAAAAGGCTTGATGATAAGTTCGAGGTTGATGATTCCGGTTGATTTCTTAGGAATAAATGACACGAAGATCTTCATAAACAGTTTAATCGTCTAAAAATAGATTTAGAGAACGAACCTGCGGAACAAACCAGTGTTAGTATATGCTATTAATAAAACAATACAATAATAATAATATAAATGATAATAATAATAATAATGATAATGATGGTAATAATGATAATTAATAATAATAATAATAATAATAATAATAATAATAATAATAGAAATAATAATAATAATAATAATAATAATAATAATAATATAATAATAATAATAATAAAAATTGTACATACCCAATTAGCATCAAAGAAAAACAACATTTATGATATCAAAATTTGTATTAATGATTATTTTATATAAAATTTGTTATTATTAAACGCTACAGATATAAAATACAATATTTTGTTTTATCTGAAACAAAAAATTATTAATCAATATAAATGTTAAAAAATAGAAAAAAGTAGGGTCACTACAGATACCTTCCCTCTCAAGAAGACTGGAAACGTACTGGCTTTAATAGCGGACGCCCAAATCGCGAGGAGATATAAGAGAAGGAGAAGGAGAAGAAACAAGACAAGGAGAAGGAGAGGGATGGTCGGGAGGTTTGAAGGCAAATGGTGCTATGTTTCGCAGAAAAATTGAGAGAGGCTGGCTTCCATATGAATGTCCCAAAAAAACAGAATATTGAATAGTAGTCCCGCCTTTTCTAAATGGCGAAGGAGTTTGGATAGTGAAGTAGAGTCGGTAGAGAATTAAAAATGTGGACAGATATAAATACCTAGGAAGCCCATTTGGAAGAGAAGGGGTGTGCAAAGGAAATTACGAGTAGGATTGAGCAGTATGGCAGGACTGTACGAGCAGTATACCCATTCTGAAAGATAAATATATGAACCAAGAAGGTGAAGAGAGCATATACGAGGGAGTGTTGACACCAATACTGTTGTATGGGCAGGAGACATAAGAGCATGACAGGGAGAGGAGAGGAGAGTAGAATTCAGAAAGCGGAGATGAATGTGTTGAGAACGGTGAATAGAAAGATGAGGAGAAGAGAGTGAGAACGAACAGTGGGGGAGAGGTGGTGTGAACCGCATGGTATGAATAAGTGGGACACAGCAGACTAAGATGGTGGGGACACCCCTCTTCTAGACGAATGAGAGAGAGTTGCAGTAGGAGGTGGAAGACGGAGGAGTGAGGCCCGATAGAAGACGCGGAATAGATCGGGAGACACAGTGGGGAGCATTCATTAGGAGACCCGGATGCGGCAAATGGATGAGCTGCTGGCGGATGGGATCGTGATGCATAGAACACAATCGAGCGGAGGTTGGCCAACTGACATATATATATATATATAACTATATAAGTTATATAATATATATATATATTATATATATATATATATTATATATATATATTATATATATATATATATAGAGGTGGGCACATCCCGTTCTTTAGTCCGCTAGTCCACTCCGAGCGGACTAGCAGAATAGGTGCGGACTAGCGGAGGTGCGGAGTCGTAGGAAATTAGCGGACTTGCACGTGCGGATCAAAAAAGTTTCGCTCTTTTGTTCCGCACTTTTTAAAAAATGAAATATAGTTTTACTTATTAAGAATTCTTTTTGGTTATAATAAAGAAATATAATTTTTTATTTTAAGTTTATAATTAATTATACTTTTAGTCTAAGACTTAACTTGTTTTTTAATAATTAAACTTCAAAAATAATCTCAACCTCCTTAAGGTATATAATATAATAAATAACATTAAATTGATTTTATAGACTGAATCGGCTATTCCCTCATCTATACACTTTAATTTCATTATATTTATTACTATACACTAGGCAATATATAAATCAATTCTGTGTAAAACACCCAAATATATATAATATATATATTATTATATATATATATATATTATATATTTATATATATATAATATATATATATATATATATATAATCTATATATATATATATATCTATATATATTTGGGTTTTACACAGAATGATTAATATATATTATATATATATATATATATATATATATATATATATATATATATACTATATACTATCATATATATATTATATATATATATATATATATATATATACATATCAGCTACCGAGATGATACGTAGCATTAGCATCGACTCTGCAGGAGTCGAGCTTTCATGGATTCTACTAAAGTCTTGCACGAAATAGACCTTCTATGGGTGGACAGTTTGGTCAAAATATTTCAGAAAGGAGTGAGAATGATTTAGAGTGAGGACCCTAAATTGAGCAATTGGACTGCTGGAAGTGGAACTAACACAGCACTTCCTCTCACGCAGGACATCTTTCCCTTTCAGCATAAACAGAATTTTGTTGAACTTGTTCATAAATATAATACACCTCTCCCTAGTTCTGCGGCTGTAGAGCGAATATTTAGTATTGGTGGGGATTTTTTGGGGCAAAAAGGTCAGCCTTAACTGCTTTTAATTTTGAGCAGCCAATCTTTTTGAAAGTTATATGGATCTCTTGTCCTTTGAAGACGATATTGAGGGGAGGAAGTGGGAAAATCTTGAGATTTTGTAAATATTAATTCAATTTTTCAATAATATTATAAATAAATTTTTGTAAAGATATATACAATTTAGTATTTATTATTAAATATTCTTTTGTGAAAGTCGCACATTATTAGCGGGAGACGTGCGGACCTGCGATAGCGGAGGTTTTGATGGTCCTGAATAGGTCGCGGAAGGAGCGCAGCGGACTAGTTTTCTCGAGTGGCGGAGGTGCGCTAGCGACTACCCCTAAATGAGCGGGGTGCCACCTCTTGATATATATATAATATATATATATATTATATATATATAAATATATATATATATATATATATATATTATATATATATATATATATATTATATATATATATATAAAAATATATATATATATTATTATATATATATAATATAATAATAATATATATACCTAACATAAAAAAGTATGATATATTTGAAAGTAGCTAAAAGATTATTCATTGGAAAAAATGAAAAGTAAAATACCTCTTTTTGCATATTATCCATATAAGATTTTATGGCTTTGTTTTTCTTTTTTGTAATTTCTTTAAATTCTTTCTGAAAAAAAAAAATTACATAAGAACAAAATAAAGCAAAAAATGCCTCTTAAGGATTGTCCAATCGCAGCTCTCAGAATTGTACCAGGTGTGGGAAGAATTGATAAACTGTGGAATGAATGTGTTAGGGTTATGTGACGTGATAAAAGATGTAAATGAGAATAAGTATATTAAGGTAGTCGATTGGTCAAGTGGCTATATATATATATATATATATATATATATATTATATATGTTTATATATATTGTATATATATATTATATATATATATATATATATATATATATATATATATATATATATATATATATATATATATATATTAGAGGTGTACCGGAATTCCTGCCGTAATTTGACATTTTTTCCGGTTCCGGCCGGAACCGCAATTATTAATCTACTTCTGAGAAAACATTTGATGGAAGAGATTTATTTTACATAACCCATAGCCCATCTTTTTACAAAATATAATAGTATCCTTGTGTAGCATTCATACACAGTGTATTACATACCTACAGTATTATTTAAATAAAGTTACTTGAGTAACTCAAAATATAGAATATTAAGATATTTTCAAACTCGCAGTTAAAAAAATAAATGACTCGCTTGAATATTTAGCTGTCCATATATCTGTAGTAAATGGTATCTGATGGGCCTAAGATAACTTCTTGAACACTGATGATCTTAATTTACCGTATGAAGTTTGTAACATCTCTACAAAATATTTTCTACTAGGAATAAGATATTTTGGTTGAAAATGCAGTAAGTCTATGAATAAGATATTTTGGTTGAAAATGGGCAGTAAGTCCTATGAATAACTGCTTTTCAGTGATTGTGAATGGCTGGTTACTAATTGCAATAAAATTCATTATTTTCTAATGAATTGCTTGTGATTGCGGGACATTGATATGCCAAAGCTTTTGGAAAAAAACTTTCCTCAAGATTCACTTGTTTCACGCTTAGATCTTTCGTTATTTTCGGGTGTCCTCTGTTCTAGAATTCAGGATTCTCCCATATACTATCCAAATTTTTGACTTACAGATATTCTCCTCGGTGATGATTATCTGTGTGTTTATGAAGTTGAGTTGTATTAAATGTTTTTGGTGTATTACCTCTTTCATTTTTCTGTGGCATATTTTACACTCTATAATACATTTAGCAACATCATTGATAATAAAAAATCTTTTACGAATGATGGCATTTTAAAACAATTTTGTAGAAGATATGACGCAAGTCGAAAAGAAAGTCCAGCCTTATCGCCCCCTTTATTATACCTTTTAGTGAGAACTCGTCGCAGTTAAAAAATTCACCCTAGAGCTTCACGGGAACGCGACGGAAATCACTATGGCATCTCGTCAATATGAGGTTCATCCCTTGGCCCAGGTGGGTCATAACCATACCCCATCATAAATCATCGCTATTCACTCCCTCTCTGCTCAAACTCACATTTCTCTCCACCAGACATTCCTTTACTGATTTAATCCACTTTTTCTTCAGTCTCCCAGCCGGCTGATTCCCAGCACACTCACCACTATACATTAACCAACCATCTATAATCCATCATTTCAACATGACCAAACCATCTCAACGTGCTTTCACTTATTCTCTCATTTACACCTTTCTTCACACCACAAAACTCTCTAATACGTTCATTCCTCATTTTATGAATTCTTCTCACACCTAACACACCCCTAAGATTGTCCATCTGAACATTGTTCTTTAGATCTATACCTCTTATTCCAGACCATAGTCTCACTCCATAAACATAGGTAACACAGGGTTCACACTGAAATTTTGAATTTGATTTCCCTGACCAAATCCGCAAATTTTCCCTGACCGGCGTGTTCGTTACTTTTGGCGTATAAAATATCTATTAATCATTATTGCAGGCTATTTATTCGGTTCATACCATTAAATTATTGAAAATTTACTTTAGAAACTGTTCATCATCATGGATGAATTTAAAAAAATTTAATTTTTTTTAGTAATCACCTATACCTTCCCCATAGCCGTCCAACGCACTCCTTTTTTATTTTTTCCAAAAGTAAACAGTTTTATTTATACAAAAAAGAAATAAATTAAAAGCTTACATTAATGGAATGGGCTAGGTGAATAACGTCCACTGTGATCACAAAAGTTCTAAATGGGGAGATTTAGGTTAACTTTTTCTTCTCAAGCATCTGAATTTTTGATTTTATAGCGTCTTCTTCTGTCAAAGTTTTCAGTTTTAACATCTTTCTCTGCTCTTCAAGTTTATAGATCTGTATGGATAATTTTCTTTTTTCAACCTTTTTATTATCTTCTTCTTCTTGGTTCTGTTTTGACTCTTTGAGATGTTCTTCATATCTCCTATGGGCAGCTCTTACATTTGTCAACATTTATTGAGTGATAGGAACTTTATGAATACTTTCATGAGATCTTATAGCATTGTGCACTGTTCTTTGAAATCAGACTATGTTCTTTCCGACTCCCCTAAAAGCGGTTAGTGTAATCAGGATCCTCCTTCCACTGTGGCGTATCCCCGCGCCAAAATCTCAGTCCTAATTTAATATTGCCACAATTCCACATAACATTGATTCCCAGGTACTATAGAAAAAAAAATTAATCAAGTCTCTTAGAAAAGACAATCACCATCCAAAAATATTTTTTGAATTTTAATTCCAGGGGTAGAATGAGCTTCACTGTAAAGTAGAGTGTATTGTGCTTTTGCTTTCTAGAAAAATAGGGAGCAAGTCCATGGTTAATCACATATTTACATTTCATCAGCCCCATTTTAAAATTTGAAGCTACCGCACTATCTGGAAACATTAATTTAAATGTTTCCCCTATATCTGCACACAAGTTTAAAGACATTTTATCATCCACCACCTTTAATGCCCATACTATTTCAGATCCTGTAACATCATCTTTAATGCAAAAGATGAAACTAATTGATAAACTGATTTTGGTTGGTTATTAATAGAACACTCAGGGTCATTTACAATTGGTTGAGTATGATTAGAAGTTGATGGAATGGCATAATTTTCAGTGCACACACTTTCACTAATATTTGTATTATTAAACACACAACAAAAAAGTTTTTCAATGATAGTTGGTCCTGCTGAGTTTGATTAAATTCAAATGAGTTTCCCCTCTTGAATGTGAAACTTCGGCTTGGCGTCCCCATGTTAGATAGATCAAAAGTTCTTTGCATACTTTACAGTATGCCTTGGAACTATCAGATCCTTTACCCAACCACCTGATAAACTGTGGGTTTAGTTTGACGTCCAACCACTGGTCGTTAAAGTTAGTTTTTTGTTTTGAAGTCATTTTATAAACCGTAACCATGCAACTAACTGCTGCAAAAATCCAAAATGCACTTGTGTCAAACCTCAAAAAAAAAAAAAAAAAAACCTCAAAAAATATATAAAACCCTAAAAAAAAAAGATATAAACAGATTCAAGTCATAAATTCCTTGCAGTCCACAAGGCATCCTTGCGAAATCCACCTTCAATCAAAAGGAGAACTTGGAGACAACCTCTACGAACAGAATAGGAAGAATAGTAGGTAATAGTGAACTAAAAATAGAAAGAAACAGGATAGAAGTAGATTTATGGAATGTCATTCCTCGCCCATTATTTTCAATCACTTATCCAATACATCTCTTATTCCACAATTATACATTAAGGAAAAAAAATATATCAAAAATATGCAACTTGGTCCATGGATCATTCTTCATATGTTTTGAAATTTTAAAATTTCCCTGACTTTCAGCATATCTTAAAACGTTTCCCTGACTTTCCCTGACCAATTTTTTTTCCCCTGACTTTCCAGAAAGTGTGAACCCTGTAACAACATACCCTCATGTAGGACTATAGTGCACTCAAGGCTTTGTCCCTTTACATCCAGCAATTTTCCTACTACACTCTGCATCATATTGTAGTGAGCTGCCCTTTAGTGGTAGTTTTTTTTATTTGTATCATATTGGGGTATTTTTAATTATGTATGTATGAGGGTGTTATGAAGGGGGAGAATAATTGTGTTGCTGTGAGTGATGGGTGTTCTGACGACCTCAGTAGTTAGTAGTTCTTTCACCAGGTCTTTATTATCTTCTTATTCCTTGTTTCGCAACATCCATCACTCTTTCACTTTTGAATGAAATGAATGTGAATGATTGTAGATGAGTGTGATTAATTGATTTTTTATGTATTTATTTTTTTTCTTCCGTAGGATTTATTTAATATTTAAATTGATTTGGACGTATTGATTTATTTGATGTATTGGATCTAATATAGTTGGACTGTGGCTACTGGTAGATCCTGTATGATAGTAGATGGTCTGTTGAAAAGAGTTCGTGGTTCCTGTTCTTTTGGTTGCAGAATCCTTTTGTGGTAAGGGAACTTATTTGTTGTATTATTATGTTATTTTAATGATTAATGGAATTTATGATTATATGATTAATACTATTATTATGGTTATATGGTTATTAATATTCTTATTTTTTGTATTTCAGTATTTTTTTATTCTATTATGAGTATTAAAGTAATGGAATGTTGATTTTTGTTTTAAGGTTGAGGTATTGGTAGTCGTGTATTGGTTGCTGTGGTCACCTGTAAGCTGTAAGAAGTAGAGGTAGAGAAAAAAAAAACTGGTCAATAATATTGCCCAGGTAGGACTTATTTTGGTTGTTTGTATTTTTATTTTTGATTCTTTTGATACATTTTTATTTTAAATAATAATGGACTTTTTAAGTAAGATTAATTTGCAATGTTGTAATGTTAATGTCATATTTAATAATTTAATTTAATTTTGACTGATGATTTATGATAATGCTAAATTCTGATTTTATTCACTTAATGATTGTTTAATTTATTTTGTTTTAACTCTTTATATAATTTATTCATTTATTATTTTTGTTAAAGTTAGGGTTTGTTTTTTTTGTCTCATTTCAGTTTTTTTGGGACTCCATATTTGTTGGCTGGATTTTTGTGGCAGCATTTTGTTCCCTGTGGCTGTATTCTGTTTCCTGAGTTCAATTTGGCTGGTTTTGGAATAGGCAATTCTTGGTACATGGGTACCACCAATTAAAGTCAGTGGTCCTGTACCCCTCAACCTGTGTAGGCCTGTGGTACTACATTCATAGAATTGAAAATTTGGAAATTAAAATTACAATATAGATTGATATTTGGAAAACTGAAAATAAAGATTAAAATTGAAAATAAACAAGAAAAGTGGAAATTATAAAGTAAGAAATAAATTGGAAACTTTACAAAAATTGAAATAGAGAAATGGATAAAATGAATGAGAAAAACTAAAAGCATAACGTGAAAAGTATAAACTGAAAATAAAATAAAAGCGATAATTTGGAAATCTTGGAAATAGGACCATAAATTTGGAACAAAAGTTATAAATAAAAGGTACCATAAGTCGGTTAGGTATCCTAAGTTTTAAAATTATTGGAATAATAAACCTGAAAAATAAAGTAGTACCATAAGTGAATAAACAAAGTGGTACAACTAAAATTCAAAAACATTATTCCCAAAAATTGACTATTGCGCAGAAATCTTATTTTCTTAAAATTTTCGCCATTTATATTTTATTGTCTATATTTTACTATATGCTATAAATTTTGTAGTATCCTGGGTACTGTGGTAAAAGGTAGTAGTGTAGTCATTGGTATTTGGATACCGTGTAGATTTATTTTTGTATTCTATAGGAAGTGGTATTGGAATACCTTGTAGAATAATATTTTTGCATTCGTGTACTATCGTTTATGGTGGAATTTTTAATAATTTAATAAGTAGTATAAGTTTATATGCTAAATATAATAGGTGTGGATTGTGTCTTTATATAATTTTTGTAATAAATTTAAGGTGTATGTGTTTGTATTTGTTATCCCCTCTAATTATCCTGGAAGGCAGCCTCACTCCTTTTTAATTCAGATTATTGTAGCACTCAAGATTTTATTTTTAAGTAAAATCCGCTACAATATGTTCCCTTTTCATCCAACATATATCCTTAATATTTAAACTCAGACACTTAT
>JABUQX010099527.1:5000-17500 GCA_015478945.1 Trachelipus rathkii
ATTTATTCCAAAACTAAAAAAAGGGTTATTATATGGCTTTTGTTTTATCGCTGGTTATTAATCTGCTTATACTTACTATGTTTCTTAGGGTGCTTTATTTCATCACAAATATTATAATTAACGTAATGAACATCTCGGATTATAAGACGGGCTGGACTGAGTTCGGAGTTTCTGGAGTCGTGGGAGGATCGTGCCAATTTTCGACACACTTGCGAGTCGTGAAGTCGGCATGGTGTCTTGGAGCGAAATAATCTGTGGTCAGTGGAGTATTGGTTTCGGAGTCGAGTCGCGCGTCGAAGGATTCTTTGTTTTGTCCGAAACACGTTTTTCAGAGTCGAAGTACGATAGATTCATGTGTGTAAAAATGTTGGAGTTGGCGTGAGTAGAGTCCACGTATTCCTGCACACATTTTAGACGCAAACTATTCATTTTGGTATCTATTATTATTTAACTAGATGATTAATTATTACATATAATTGATTTTATTATTATGTTATTATGTAATATTTTAGTTATTTATTTATTATTATTATTTATATGAATTATTCTTTTATTATTATTATTTTTATTATTCTTATTATCATGGTTTTTGAATTTAATTTCAAAGTCGAAACATTTATTTTGTACATAATGTTAATTTTAATTTATAAGAATTTGTAACAGTAAAGTACAGTTGAAGAAGAAGATATATTTTTAATATTACATAAGAAGTTGTTACAGATTGCAGTTGCTTATCGGTCTTGCAATTGAGACATCTTTCTTTAGATATGGAATTATTTCCTTGTTAGGGGGATGAGTCTTTAAATTGATATATAATAGGGTAACGATCATATTAGCTTTATGATATTGAGTGTGTACTTTGGATTAAGTGGACGTAATATAAGATTGTATTTTTGTCTCACATCTGTCCTGCGTTGATCGTGTCTATTCATAGTTAGAAGGCGTACAGGTCCGCAATTTTAGTTTCTGGTAACTCTACACACGATCCGAGTAGTAATTGATGTGAATCAGATGTAAAGACTTTCTGCGGGGAAACTTTCCCCATTTTAATAATTAAATTTGGGTACTCTTGCGAGAAAGGAAGTTGGCGTCCCCTTGGGGGTGGTTGAAGCCTTAGCTTGTATAATCAGATAGTAAGTGTTGAGAATATATAAATCTAATAGTTTGAGCTCTCCTTATATTGCCGTTGAAATCGCTTCCATGTACATAGATTTTGCTAGAGGGACTGTAAAGAAAAGGCGTTCTTTATATTTATTTTCTGGGGTAGAGGAGTATTTTTATAAATATTGGTCCTCCTCTGTCCCATATGTGCTCTTATATCTCGATGTAGAACAATTATTTGGAATCTCGATCGGGTATAAGTACTGACTACACAGCGCAAGTTTTCTTGGTACATCAAGTGATGTTGTCGGCGGATTACCATCATTGTGCTGAAGCGAAAGATGCCACGGTCTGCTTTTTTGTGACTGTATTGGTTATTCATGCTTTACAGAGGAAGTACGTGGATCCTTTAAGTTTCTTGGGTCAAGTGGTTGTATGTGTGAAGGAGTGAGAATAAAATTAAAAATATTACGAATGGCCTTTTTGAGGGGATGTTTTTGGTTGTTTAAATTGGTTAGCTTCTTCTCTTATAAATGAGAGAGAAAAGTTAGGGGTCTGAGTGGAAGTTTGAAGAAAAGAATTTACTCGAAGTTTTCTTATTATTTTTTACTTTTATATAATTGTATCTATTAATGTATTTTTGTTGAAGGGATTTTTTATTTAAATAAATTTAATCGTCACTGCAATATTTGTGAGAATGAGGGAATAGAACGAGTTCATTACTTATTTTATTCTTAATTGCGAGAATTTTAATTATCTTCCTTCATCAAATGTTTCACAAGCTTGATCCTCGTGGATTGTTTATTGCCTTGTGTAGAGGCTAAGAAGATTTTTAAAGATATGATATTTTTACTTTGTATAAATTTGTCGGTCGGATATTAGGAATCTAGTTAATAAACAGACCATTAAATCGGGAGGGCTGTGGTGAACTATGTCATTGTCGGTGTAGTAATGAGCCGTCAGAATTAACATTGATTTAGATGTCTAAAAAAATGAATAGCATTTTATTTCAACTCTTTTATTTTGGTTTTCGTAATGTTGTAATTTATGCAAGTGACAATGCATGATATATTTATGAATGAATGCGTTTATGTAGTACGTGTGATGGAGCTATTGTTTCCCTCTCCATAAAAGTTGAGGTAGTGTCGGCGGACATTAAATAGTCTTGAGTGTTAAAATTTGGCGGGTGTTATTATGTTGTATATGTGTTTTCAACGAGCGATTTTGTGTTTTCCAGATTGCTTACATATAGATGTAGCGCAAAAATATGTAAGTCCATACAGCTGGTGGAAGAACCTCTCTGTTTACACTCCATCAGTTTGTAGATTAGTTTTGACATATAATAATTTTTAGACGGTGTGTTTGAGTAACTAAGTAATAACAACAGGTTATCAATTAGGTTGTTGTTTCTTGGAGTATATGATTTGAGGAGGTGATGGGAGAGATAAAGGTATATATTTTGTAAGTGATACACGTTTCGTTAATTATCTGATGGTGCAATCGTATCAAGACGCAGTACATTTTATGAAATGCACTTCTATCTGCATTTCAATGGAGGCTGGAACGGGTAGGTAATTTCTGTGTCGCTTTCTTGGAAGGTTTTTCATAATAATAAAAGGTTTCGCTATTAATTTTACAGCATAATGATTCATCATTCATTATGATTTAACTATTGAATTCTAAGTTAGATGCTTATTAAGATATGGTAGAAATAGATGCTTGTTGAGTTGGGAGATTGGGCAATTTCGTTGTGTAACCGTTCTGCACATATATATTACGAGGTCGCATTATGTGAGATTTTGGTCGTGGAGTTTTTATGTATTTAGCAATCGCTCACTATATTATATATATAATTACTATTTTTAACGAACATTTTAATTGGGGTTATAGTATATATTATATACAGTATTTGGTCTATAGGTATAACTATATTATTAGGGTTTTACTGAACTGGTTTTTTTTTTTTAGAAATAGTGGGGTTACACAAATTTATATTAACATTAATTTTATTGGAACTCTTTTGGCTGTTGATTTTGTATTTTTTGGTTTTTTCTTACCAGAATGGCCTTCCATGGGTTAAGTGGTAGTATTAATTATGAGTTAGGTTTTTATTGGGTTGGTGTTAGCTCTATACTACAGTACTATATAACTCACAAAATTTCCAGCTATAATAATAACAAATAATATCTATTAACACTATAGTGATATATTTATAATTCCTAGGGTATTTATATTATTATAAATAATAAAATTTATATCTTAAAATAACCCTACTTGGGGTCATTATTATATAACCCCTTATTAGGTATCTATATATAGAAAATATTTCCTAAATTTATTTATTTATTTGGCCCAGTTCTTTAAATTTTGTCAGAAATTCCTTTGTTTTTTATTTCATGCTGAAATTTTAATGCTTCTATTATTATTATTTATTTATTAATATTATTTTATTTTATTATTATTTTATGATGTATTTATTATTGCTTTTATTATTATTATTATTATTATTATTCTGGTATTATTATTGAATGAAAGTTTAAATTTTTATTTTATATCTCTCAAATTGTTTTTATAATAAAATAAAATATTTGCATAATTAATATTAAACGTGATACTTTGTTTTCCTCGTAAATCGTGATAATTGATTTTTTGTTGTGTGATGGTGGTATTGCGAAACCTGCATTTATCATGGTCTTTACCGGTATTATTTAGCGTGTATATTTGCATTCTTGGGAATTTTAGATTCTATTGATATAGAGTGGTATAGGTTTGGTTTCTTATCTCAAAAGCAAGTCGAAATAAAATAAAATGTTGAAAGTTTGAACCATAAATACGTGTTTTTATCTGATAATCTGTATAGCACTTTTGTTGAGTTCAGAAGTCTCGAAATTTTGATTTGAACTGCTGGGAGTGGAAGGACGGATGTCGGTTAGTCGGGTCGATAAATTTTTTTTTGTTTATTATTGTGTGTAGTATGAGTCGTGAGTCGGTGACCTGTCGGAGTGTCTGACATCACTTTTTGTTTAGGATGTTCGGTATGTTCGTGAGTCGTGAGTCGAGAAGATTTTTTGTTCATATAAGTGGAGTCGTGAGTCGGAGTCGGATTCGAAAATTTCGCAAATTCTGAAGTATATTAAGGAGTGCGGGAGTCGAGAAGTCAGGAAGTCGTAAAGATTTTATATTTTATACGTCATTTCTCACACATAGCCTAAAGCCAGTAAATCAGTAAATCAATAGAAGGTGTTTTTTGAACGATGGGGCAACTCTCAAGGGGTCTTAGTTATGCTTTTGTTTTTTACTGTTTTTTACTGTCTTTACCATTCTATGTTTTCTATCTTTAGCTTTTAACTCAACATATTTCTTACAATTACATACCTTACAGGCAGTAAATAGTTAATATCAATAGAGGTTTACATAGACAAGGAAGTTGTTCGATGTCCTTTTGTTTTAGACTGTTTTACTGCTTTAACCTTCTGATATGTTTTACTGCTTTAACTCACATATATTTATTACTTATTTACATATGTGTAGAAGCTGTAAATCAATAATAAAAATAGAGTGTGGTTATATTTAGTGCATATTTCGGCGGAGGTGAATAAGGTATCATGCTTTGTGTATTCTTTATCTGTTTTTACTTTGTCTTTTATCTCATTGTTTTTCTTGTACTGTTAAAACAATCTCATGTCTTTTAATTGCGTTTGACTCAGTGTTTTTACTGCCTTAAAAACTCTATATGTTTTTTATACTTGGCTTTATTACTTTGGTCAATATAATTAATGATTATAAAAAAAATGTTACCACTCAGATGATGTTTTTTTTTATTGTTGTTTTTAAAATACTTTTTATTATTTATATATATTTATTCTTTTTTTTATTTTAATATTTAGTTAGTTTTCAAAGTTAGACGGTTTTTTATTTATTTATTTAATTTTTCAATTATTATTTTAATTTATTTTTTTGGATCATTAAAACCTTTTTTTTTAAATTAATTTTTTGTTTTATTATTATTGTTCCCCTTAATTGAAGCGTTTTTAAGTTTGAAATGTTTCTATTTTTATTTTTTATGATTATTATATACGTCTTAAGTGGTTATTCTACTTCATGCCCTATTCGTGTTATTTCTATCTATTTAGTGAAACACATACAATTTCAACCACATAGGCACATTAATATATGGGTGGGTTTTAACTATTCACACTACACACTCAAACAACACACATCACGGCATCACATCCCCGCCCCTCACCCATGCACACATAGGGTAAAGTTGTCGGAGGAGAGAGAGCGAAGAAAGAGCAGAGAGAGGTGGAGAGAAGACGAGAGAGAGAGGAGAGAGAGAGAGAGATGAGAGGAGCAGAAGAGAAAGAGCACGGGACGAGGGAGAGGAGAGACCAGAGCACGCACCTAAAGCACTAGCGATGATAAGTTATTCGAAGATGTAAAAAGACATGTTAGGAGAGATATGTAATGTATTTAGTGTATACGTAGTAGTGTTATTGTATTCAATGCAGTATAGTTAATTATTATGATATTGCATAGTACTATTTTAATCAACCCTTTCATTGAGGCTGCAGATCACAACACGATCACCAGCTCCTCACTTCATCGCGGTGTACACGCGCTCAATGAAGAGTAAAAATTTGTAATACATATTGAAGTTTTTCAGAATTAAAGCGCACAGTGGACTTTTTTTGCATAAGTTGGATAATGTCCGGTTCACTGATATATTAAAATTGCAAGTTCTAATAATATATGGACTAAAATTATTTTCAATGATTTACTTATAACGATCCTGATATATAAATATTAATGCATGTTCGATTTGATAGCAAGAATTATGATTTATTAACTGTTAATAACTTCTTTTGTGTGTTATCATTAATCTCTTATAAGAACTTATTTCAGTTTCATACCATTGAGAGTTTTATCTTAAATTGTTTGTATGTGAATTATATTAAACTTGTTGGGTGTATTATGATGTGACTATGATCGTACGTTGGGCGTGCTTGCGTGGGTCTTATGCAGAAGATCTATTAAATCAGTGGCAGGGTGCATATGCGCGCGTCGGTGAAGCACTGTGGTAAGGTTGGGGTTGTGGTGGGGTATGGGCTGTTGTGGTTAAAGCGATGGCCACGCGGTGAAATGAGCACTGAGCGTGGGTTTATATCCCGCAATATTTCGAAAAAATTATTCACTTCTAACACTTCAAGGCTATTGTGAACGGGTTTTTTGTTCTAATTAAGCTTACTCGCTTTGGGTGGGCGAGATCAATACGCCTCAGTGAAAGTATATTTAAGTATAAAGTTAATATGAGGATAACAAAAAATTAGATGTTCAACATTCTCTGAAAATAAGCTTGCGTCTGCAGATACAAATGTTATTGGGGATTAATTATAGGAATCAAGTGTTGTTCTATAATTGAGATTTTTTATTGACAATTTTATAACCAATAGTTGAGATCAAAGATCAAAAGGCCTCATCATTTTAAACGCCTCAATTTTGTTAACTTAACATGATTTTCATGATAATTTTTTTGTAATTTATATATTTTTGTTCGATGTTGAATTATTTGTAAGTCCTGTAAATTTAATTAATGACCAATTGAGAACTTTAAAAATAGAATTTAATTTTTTTTAAGAAATAATCATAAATTACTTGACACCAAACAACTCGTCATGACTGCTGGTCTTACATGTCTTTGATTTAAACGTGAAACTGAGCCTCTTTCTCTGTAAAATGTGTGAAATAACTACTTAAATTTAGGCCTAAATTTAGAAAATCTTTCTTGTATTACTACCGTGGTATTTAAAGCCGCCCGTCCTATTTAAGTAAGTCTATAGAAATTTTCTTGGCGTTGTTGCTTCTAAATATATTTTCAAAAATTCAATACCGTCTATTTCTGAATAAAAAAATGAAGGGTGAGGTCGCAATACGTACGTGTTAGAGAAACAAGGGGCCTCGCTAAAATTTAGGCACTAATTTTAGGATAAACACTTTTGGTTAGTATCCAACCAAATGGGCGGAATTTAAGAGGTCTATGATATTCTCTTGGCCATTGCTTGGGTTTCAAGGAAAACGGTAAATTCCAGTATATGTTGTGTTGACAAGTAATGCAAAATTTTGTTATTTATTATTTTTTATAAAATATATTTCAAACTTGAAAAACATGATGGATTCGTTTTAACGTAGCTCCTTTAAAAGGTCAGGTTAGTTCAGAAGAAGAGAGAAAATTGTATTACCCTGGTTCCTTGTTATTTGGTGGATCGTATTTTTTGTGCGTTTGAGATTTAAAGTATGGTGCTTATACTCTATCCATTTAATCTCTATAAGCTCTGAAAGATATATACGTACTCGTAATGTGATATTGGAACACGAATGAATTATTTTTTTATTCGGCTTATCCTGACTTTTAAGGTATGTAAAAACATGTTTTTTCATATCCCTCTAAGAGCCTCTTTGCGGCCATGTTAGGGTGAAAAATAAATTTAATCATCCTATTAGTTCATCTTACACTTATCTTTTAGAGAAGGGATAATGTTTTTTATAGAAACTTTCAAACACCCATTTTTCAATCAATTAAGCGGTTTTGGCTGTTAAGCGGTAGGTTGCAAATATAATAATAAAATATATAACTTATCTCTGATTCTGTAATAAAACAGTGTTTCTAATTTTCACTAAAGTTAATATCTATAGATTCACGGCTTAAACAAGTAAATTTCATAAATAATAAATATTACTCATCATACACAGACATTGTCCGTTATATTATATATTATTGGGAAATCAAGACCAATCATTAGGAAAAGTAGGTAAAGTAGTTTTTCATTCTTATATAAATAGAAAAACGGTGCCGATGGATTTTTAATTTTTCTCAGTGTGCTAACTATGTTAGTATTACAATCACCGTGTTAATAATACTAAGCGTTTTCGTGCGAGTCCAGATGGAATTACTTTGTAATATGTCATTCAAACACCTGGATAAGACGTGGTATACTTACCAGAATAGCATTTAAAAAACTCTAAATACTCGAGCTTTAAATTATAAATTCTAGGACCGGAAACAGTAGTTATTATAGTGCAGCTTAGCGCTGTGCTGCGAGAAGAAACCAGGACGGATAAGCAACCTTACTCTAACGCATTTATTTATAAAACAATAGTGACAAAAAAAACATAATCAGTTGGAAGTTAGACTTATGGGGAGAGAAGAAATTATGAAACAAGACGATAGTCCGCTATTTGAAACCTAATTACACATTCATTGGGTTCTATTACTCTATAAAAAAATACATTTTCCAGTAAGCGTAAGAATGCAGCTGAAAATATTATGTTTTTAAAATGGTAGAGTCGAAAGAGGTAAATGTTAAATTTACAGATAAAGTATTAAGTATATTATATTATAATATAATAATATATAATCTATATAATTATAATTATATATAACTATATTTATATAGTAAAAATCTAAAAATATAGTATAACATTAAATAATATTTAATATAAATAATATTATATAATATTATATATATCTAATATATTTTAAAACAAGACCACCCTTTTCATGGCTTTTCCCTATTTCCCCCTTTGCCAAAAATAATCAAAAACTTTGTTTTTTTTGAGCTATATAGAAATCTTCTTTTTTATTTAAAAGGCCCCTCATTGGTTTAAATAGTGGAAATAAAATTTTGAGAACCTATCCCTGGTTTAAAATTGTTTGTTCCTTAGCCATTATCCACTTTAATTGTCACCCGTTACCTAAATCTTTCCAAAAAAAACTGAAGCCGAGGCAATAGGTTGAAAGCTTTATGTAATTGTGGCCCATTCCTCATCAAGACGTCCTGGCGGTTTAAAGAAGTTTTTAGCAAATGCCCCAACTTCCCATTCTTATTGTTTTTTTTTTTTTTCAAAAACTCTGAAATGAACCCAATGGTTTAAGGCCCTTGAGAAGGGGAGACACCTCAATTCCTGCTCCAGTAGTTCCCAATTTTTTAGCCCCTCACCTAAAATCATTGGCACATAAATTCTCCTTAATTTTTTCCCTGACAACTTGTTAAAGGGGGAAAAAAAAAAGCCCAGTGTTCAAACCCTTTTTCTCTGACCCTTCTCGAAAATCGGGCTTATTCGGCCCGCCCCGTTTTTCCCCCCAGGTGTTTTTTTTTCCTGTGTCTGCAGTCCCATCGGTTTTTTCAGATTTTTTTTCATTTTTTTTTTGAAACCAATGTTTTTTTTTGCTAACATTTTGGGCTCGAGCTCCCTAACTTTTTTTTTTTTTTAGAAATGACGCTTTTAAACCTTTAAACTACTCAGTACACTATGGGTCTAACGATTACCTAGCGAATGTATAAATGGTAAATTTTTTGATTTTTTTTTGTAAAATTTTGGGTTGCCTCCTAAGATTAGTGTATCCAAAATAAAACTTACTTTTTTGGTTTTTTTTAAATGAAAAAAAAAATTTTGGCCAAAAACGTATTTTTTCTTTCTGCCCTCATTTAATCAACGATGCAAATTTTCAGAGAAGCATCAATGTTAATCGGGGAAGAATACCATATTTTTAAATTTACGATAATTTCTTTGGTTTAAATGCAGTAACTTTTTTTAACTATTCGGTACGTTTGGAAGATGAACAAAAAAAAAAAAAAAAATTGGAAATTTTAAAAGATTTAATTTTTTTTTGGTAAACAAAAAATTATCCTAAGGTAAAACAGTGTTTTTTTTTTCCGCTTTCAATAATTTTTTTTGCCCTAAAAAATATGCCCTTGTTTTAATGTCGGAAATAAGTGGCAAAACAAAGAATCAATCTGTTTTCACTTTTTCCCCAATAAGAAATTTATTTTTTTTGAAAAAGTGAAATATCGAAATATTTTTTTTCTTATCCGATCAACATCAAAAATATTTGTTAAGAGTTGTGTTCTGGGGTCGGGGTGAAATACAAACCTTTTTTTGGCTTTTAAAATAAAAAAAATTATTTTATTTGCATAATTTATTCAAATTTTTGTTTGAAAATAATCTTTTTTCAAATTTTATTCTAATTTTATTTTGAAATTATAGAATGAATGAACATTCAATCCCAACCTTTTCCTGCATATACAGAAGAAAAATTAAAATCCGAAAATTAAAAACAATATTATGAAGACTGACAACAATAATGCCCTCTTGAAAAATTTTTTTCATCCTTTTTTCAGTTACAATTTCACTTCAGATAAACAATATATATAATAATTTGTAAATATATATAAATAAGTATGTTAATAAATTTATATAATAAATAATATATAAATATTTTATATATAATATTAAATATTGATTAACTTTATGTTTATTATAATTTCATATAATATATATTTATATAATTAATAATATAATATCACAAATCATGTGCATACTATAAAAATGTATTAAACATTTATATCTTTAATATATAAACTTTTAATTTTAGTACATAATATTATAATTAATATATATATATATATTATATATATTAATATAAATAATTAATAATATAATATTTAATATATATATATTTATTATATATATATTAATATATATATATATAGTTAAGGTCAACCACAATCTTGGGACTAAGGGGGTCCCAATTTGGAACCAACCCGATTTTTTTTTACCTGCCCCCTTTGGAAAAACCTTTTTTTTTGACCGCGGACCTTTTTGCCCCCATGAAACCCTTTTTTTTGGGCAACCTGAAAATTTTTATTTAACCTTGCATTTTTTTTTTTTTGCCTCTGACCTTTTTTTTTTTTTGGGCCTTGCTAATTTTTTGGCTAACCCTAAATTTTTTTTTTTGCAACCTCCCTTTAATTTTTTTTTTTGGCAACCCCTAAAAATTTTTTTGGCCCCCCTAATTTTTGGCAACCCATTCGAAGAAGGGGGTTTTGCGCCCAAAAGGTTTTTTTGCGCAAAGCAACCCCGCGTTGTTAAAACGTGTTCCGCAACCTAATTTTTTTTGGGCCCAACGCCCTTTTTGGTCCCTTCCATGGGAAAAAATCTAACATTTTTTGGTCCCACCCCCTAATTTTTGGTCGCCCCCTTTAAGGGGCTTTAGCCCCCCCTTTTTTTTTTTTGGATGGTTTTTTTTGGCTAGCCCCGCTTAATCAAACCTTAAGCCCTACCACTCAAGCCTCAACATAGCCCTAATCAACCCGCCCTAACGCCCTAGTCCTTACCCTAAAGCCTACATCCCTACACCCTAGCCTCCCCACCCAGCCTTTCCACCTTAGCCTACAACTACAACCTAGCCCCTCCACCAGCCTTTTCCACCCTAGCCTACACCCTGTACAATCCTTACGCCCTCCACCCAGCCTTCAATAGCGTAAAAACACCCTAGCACCTAGCCTACACCCCAAGCCTACCAACCTATCCTATACACCACACCTACGCTCCACCCAGTCCTTGGAAGCTTCAAGCCAGCGTTTAGCGTGCCACCCTTCCTTTGGGTAAGGGTAATTCTGTGCTCAAACATGTACGGTCCAGACATGTAAAAGGTTACCTGACCTGTTTTTGGATCTGTCCCTAACTTCATTTTTTTCCCCAATCATCCGGTCCCCCCCCACACCAACACACTCACACACACACAAACACACTTAACACTTAATACCATATCATTCCACTATGAAACAGTACTCAGAAATTCACAAACGAGGAATATCAGAGATTAGATGCTTTAATTCTACACTTATAACAACGAATATATGTTTAAAATTTAAGCTACTCTTTAAAATAAAAAGAATAATGTAAGATGATGTCAAAGGAAGACATAAGAGTGTAATGATTATAATATGACAAACGGAAGGTTAGTAAAATGAATAAAGATCTGTAAAAAGTACAGAACCCTGAGAAACATCTCTATAAAAAGATTTAAAGTATGATCGGTAAGAGCTGAAATAGAAAAAGCTTTAGGTAACATATTCCATCGAAAGTTATCGATAATTTAACGCACCTGGTAGAGATTCAACAAAATACCTACGAGCAGAAAACCAAGAGCCAAAGAAATGAGATATAAAGTTTACAAGTGATCAGAAGAAATATGAACAGATATATTGTAATATCTCCAAATCTTCTTGTTTTGGAGAGATTCGAAACTTTGCAAAATTCAAAAGGTAGAGACTAGATATATAACATGATAGTCAAAGTTAGAGAAGGTGCAAAAACGGAAGAACACGTTTCCAAGTCTACATTAGTATTACTGTCTGCATAATACTATTATTTCTCAGAACCAAATTCAGGAAGAGGAAAATTATATCTTTACAAGAAACTACAATGTCATAACAGGTATGAATGAGTTGGAGGAACATAACCAAAATCTGATAAAGTTACATTAGAGACAAACGTTTCTGCTGAAATTTCAGATCCATCATAAAGATGGGACATTCACGGAACTGTGAGGAACA
>JABUQX010099527.1:25000-32906 GCA_015478945.1 Trachelipus rathkii
AGTGTTAAGCTATCAACGATTGCCTGGATAAAGACAATATTGGGGACGAAACGTATCACCGCTAAACTTGGAGAGGATACAACCATTGTGGCGGCTGCAAGAGGATGCCCCGAGGGAGGGGTGCTGTCACCTCTTTTGTGGACCATGGTGGTTGATAACTTCCTCACCATACTCAGCGAATCAGGATTTCAGATGCAAGGGTAAGCTGACGACCTTGTATTGTCATTAGAGGCAAGCATATAGAAGTTCTAATGGAGCTCATGCAACATGCCCTAAAATTTGCTTACAATTGGTGTCCAAACAGAGAACTAAACGTCAATCCGAACAAAACAGTTGTAGTACCTTTCACCAAAAAGAGAATGCTGAACTAAGTAGTTTCAAAGATTGGTGGAATCACTATAAACCTCTACACTGAAGTCAAATATCTGGGAGCAATTCTACATCAAAAACTAACGTGAAACCCACACCTCAAAAAATGTCGTGAATAAAGAAACAATGATTTATGGACATGCCAGAAAAAAACTTGGCAAAACATGGGGCTGAAACAAAAAATGAGCATTGTATGTACTTAACTGTAGTCAGACCTATAATTACATATGACTCACTCTTTTTGTGGCAAAAGTTGGAGCAAGGGACGACACAAAATAAATTTCAAAGATTACAGAAGCTTGCATACCTTGTGATCATATGAGCAATGCATACTTGCCCTACTGCAGCCAGGGAGGCACTGCTAGGTCTCCCTCCCTTGCGCCTACAAAATAAGAGGGAGGCCGTGTCATGTGCGATCAGGCTGACTCTCGTTGGCCAAATTAAACAAAACACTGGACCCGTACACTTTCGCATACTGGAAGATGCATCAAAGTCACAGATGGCCATTACAATCTCGGATCTAATACCGAGACAAAAAAGCTATGGAAAGAAGTACAAAACTCTTCTTACAAACTGTCTAACATGGGCGGATGGAAGCTCATAACTTGATTCAGGAAACATTACACGGTAAACTGATGGATCGTTAATAGATGGTGGGGTTGGTGCGGGACTGGTTGGATCCAATATCAAGCGAAGTATGGGCCTGGGTGCTTCCCCTACCATATTTCAAACAGAGATTTATGCCACAAACCTTGGTAGAGGGATGCCAGGAGCAAAGATCGCTGTGGCGACTGACAGCCAAACACCTGTTTGAGCTTTACACTCTCACATGTGAGATTCAAAATGAGTTTGCTATGTCAAGACCTACAGCAGCTGGCTCAACATAACAGAGTTACTCTGATGTCAAAGCTTGGTGGCACCATGGCATACCTGGCACAAAAAAGGCAGACTGTCTCACAAGAAAAGTAGAGCTAAGACCACTTTTATTGGCCCTGAACATTTCTGCGGACTTTCCAAAGTCCATCTAAAAGAACTTCTGACACAATGAAAATATAGATCTAAGAACAACTACTGGACAAATATCCCAGGTCTCAGACAAGCAAAAAGTGTGATTGATTAGTTTCCGAAGAAAGGCAAAAGAAATGTTTGCTCTGAACAGGTCCGAAATTAGACTTTTGACTGAACTTCTGACTGGACATAGACCAGTCAGATATCATCTTCAAAAAATGGGAAACGTTGGATGTGACTCATGCCGCTACAGACATGAAGCAGTAGAAACGATAGAACACATTCTATGTAATTGCGAAGCTTTAATCTGGCAAAGATACTGGCGTTGGCAGAAGGACACGATAAAGCCCTACGATCAAAATTTCCTCTCCTAGAACAAACTGAGGTTACTGAGGAAACTCGGGTTAAATCAGAAATTCTAATAGATAAGAGCATGTCGCAAAAAGATCCACCTGGGGTGCAATGAAAAAGGGCATCGATAGAGGCGACCATTATAGCAATATAATTTTATCTAATCTAATCTTCGTTCTGGCATAACATATTCCTAGGCAGTTTAGTGTTCTGAGTCGACTTCGGAACTTTTTCTCAAAACCCCATTTGCTATCTGTATAGGGAGGGTTGTTCGTCCTAGAAGGGAGTGTGCATCACATATATGAGGTGGCTCCACACGCGATACTCTCCTTGATGAAGTGTATTCTAAGACTTTTCGACTTGTCAACTATCCTACTCACTCTCTCCAATATTTCTAGCCGTCGAGCTGCTGTATCACTCTCCCTATACTATTGCTATTACAATGGACACTGTTCTTCTGTATTTTCCAGTCATATACTCCCTACTTTGAGAAGAGTTCGTGCGACCCCATCTTTCGTAGGGTTTCATTCTTTCTCTTTCCAGCTTTCAGACCTAGGTCTAGCTGCCATGCTCAATCTTTTATGTTCTCTACTAGTAAAGTCTGAAGCACACCACCTTTATCTATTTCGTCCAACATACTTTGATTTGTACAATTTGAAGCGCAGTTTACCTTAGTATGTCGGCTTTTAATTTGGCTCAATTTTAGTTTTTACAAAACCGGTGAAATTTGGTTAGCATCTGGCCTTTGCCATCTGGAGAAGAAATACATATATATATATATATATATATATATATATATATATATATATATATATATATATATATATATATATTATAGAAAGAGTATATATATATATATACATATATACATATATATATATATATACGTCATCTTTATAGTTATATATAGTATATATATATATATATATATGAGAGTATATATATATATATATATATATATATATATGTTATATATATAGTATATATATATATATAATTAATTTTTAAATCCACAGAACCTCAATCCCATGAATTGGGGGAGGAGGGGTTCATTACCTATCTACCGCAGTAGGTGCTTGGTAAGGGACAATGAATTACATGTATTTTCTAACTAAATTCATTACATTATGTGGATATTCATTCTAGTCTCTGATAGCAAGCCCTACTGTTTCAACGCATAGGAAATTCTAGTCACCGTGGACGTTTCTCTCTCTCTCTCTCTCTCTCTCTCTATATATATATATATATATATATATATATATATATATATATATATATATATATATATATATATATATATATATATATATATATATATATATATATATATATATATATATATATATATATATATATATATATATATATTATAATAGTGGGTATGGTATAACACCAACTAAATTATAAATGAAAAGTAAGTTAATTTGAATTTAAAAATAATGATTGTTTGGAACGTATCGTGAGAGGAAGAAAACATACGAAGGAGGTTAAACTTGTTAATTGGAAAGAAGAAAAATATGGGAAAGGTTACTAGTTGCTATAAGTGAGGAATACGGAAGTATTAGTTAAGGGAAAGCCCGCATCAAAGCGGTAAAGTAGATAATTTAATGAGAATTTCCACTATTTATTTTGCACCAGAAATTTTAAAGATTGGTTTTTATCGTATAATATTTATGCATTTTAGGGGCTGAGCCAGAGCTGAACTTGAAACTGATTGAAATTTAGATCATTGACAATGAAAGGCCGGATCATTGGTCATCTCGAGTTCAGAACGAGCCTGAATGAGTCGGAGGTTGAGCGATTTCACCCCAGCGTTGAAAAGTGAGCAAAGTTATTGTCACGTGTCACTGAGTTGCAAGTTCTAGTCTCAGGGACGAGGCAGGAGGATCCGCAGGATACCCGGGCGAGCGATATAGTAGTTCGGTTGTTATTGAAACTAAAATTTGTAAGTTATTTTATTCTTTATGATTTATGTGGTCATTATTTAAAAGTTGCATCTTGTATGGGGGCACAGGTTAGTCAAAAGTGTTAAAGCATTGTTGGAATATTAATACGAAAGCTCGTGAGGAGTAGATTCTTTATTTGGAAATTGAGTTAGTTATTGTTTTCTGCGATTTATTTGGGTATAAATAAGTGAAACTTTTCCATATTATTTTAGGGTTTACACGATATTTTTAAGATATATGAAAGAAAGATTGTTAAAATAAAGAGGTTACTAATTGAAGGTTGAAATTTGTGCATTTTAAATATATTTTAGAAAATTGTTATTTCTTTTCCTCTCCATTTTATATTGCAAATTTGAAGGTGTTAATAAGGGGGCAAAGTTTGACTCATAAGAGTCAATGGTATTCGGCACGGTTTCACTGGTGGCTTCCGTAGGGTGTGGAACGTGCCTTGATTATCGTTTTTATTTTTGTTAGAAAATTTGCAATAAATGGAGTGGGAGATTGAGAAATTGAGGGAGAAGGAAAAACCTGAGAGGGAGGATATCGTACAAGAAAATGAGAGAATTCATAGGAAGTGGCTGCAGAGGCAGTATAATGGGAATAAAAAAAGGAAAGGAGAAGATAGATTAGTTAGTTATTTATTATGTTGTTTGAATTTAGTTATAAGCCCTTTTTTTATATTTAAGTGAGATTTCGTAAGTACTATTTTGGGGGTAAAAATTTAACTTATTATTGGTATTGGGGTTTACATTCTTTATAAGTTTGTGGTGACAAACTTAAGGGGGGAGATATATAATAGTGGGTATGGTATAACCAACTAAATTATAAATGAAAAGTAAGTTAGAGTAGAAATTTTAAAAATAGTCAGATTGCTTGGAACGTATCGTGAGAGGAAGAAAACATACGAAGGAGGTTAAACTTAATTGGAAAGAAGAAAAATATGGGAAAGGTTACTAGTTGCTATAAGTGAGGAATACGGAAGTATTAGTTAAGGGAAAGCCCGCATCAAAGCGGTAAATAAATAAGTAAAATTTACTCATTAAATTATCTACTTACCGTTTTAAAGATTGGTTTTTATCGTATAATATTTAATTTTAGGGGCTGAGCCAGAGCTGAACTTGAAACTGATTGAAATTTAGATCGAGTTGACAACAGCAGCCGGATCATTGGTCGATTCGACGTCTGGAGAACGGAGCATCTTGAACGAGTCGGAGGCTGGAGCGGATTTTGACCAGTAAATTGAAAAGTGAGCAGTGTTATTGGTTCTACGTGTCACTGAGTCATGTGTTCTAGTCTCTGACGAGGCAGGAGGATCCAGGATTCGGGCGAGAGTTGATATAGTAGTTCGGTTGTTGATTGAAACTAAAATTTGTAAGTTATTTTATTCTTTATGATTTATGTGGTCATTATTTAAAAGTTGCATCTTGTATGAGTGCACAGGTTAGTCAAAAGTGTTAAAGCATTGTTGGAATATTAATACGAAAGCTCGTGAGGAGTAGATTCTTTATTTGGAAATTGAGTTAGTTATTGTTTTCTGCGATTTATTTGTGGGTATGATAAGTGAAACTTTTCTTACTATTTTTTAGGGTTTACACGATATTTTTAAGATATATGAAAGAAAGATTGTTAAAATAAAGAGGTTACTAATTGAAGGTTGAAATTTGTGCATTTTAAATATATTTTAGAAAATTGTTATTTCTTTTCCTCTCCATTTTATATTGCAAATTTGAAGGCATTATAAAGTGTAAGTTTGACCTGATAAGAATTTAATTATGAGTTTTACATCGTTTCAATAGCTATTTATATATATATATATATATATATATATATATATATATATATATATATATATATATATATATATATATATATATATATATATATATATATATATATATATATATATATATATGTTATATATATATATATATATGTATATGGCTATGTATATGTGTATATATATGTATATGTATACGGTATATGTATATATATATGTGTATAGTATATAGGTATGTTATTAATATATATATATATGTATATATATATATATTATATATATGGTTATTATTGTTATATATATATATTATTACATATATATATATATATATATATATATATTATTATTACATTTTATATATATTTATATATATATATTATATGGTATATATTATTATTATTAGTTATATATATGTATATATATATTATTATATATATATATTATATATATATATATATATATATATATATATATATATATATATATATATTTATATATTACATATATATATATATATATACATATATATTATTATTATATATATATATACATATATATATATATATATTATTAAGTAGTATATATATATATATATATTATTATATAATAAAGGTGGGCATTAACGCGTTAAAGCTTTAATCCGTTAATTAACTCGTTAATCTTTTCGTTAACTTTAACGCTTTCGTTAATTTCAAAAAGAAGTAACGGACTATTAACGAGCAAAATTTTTCCCTACATCCGTTAATCGTTACTTAATTTACGAGTTTATGTAAAATATTTTCTTATCAGATTTTAAAATTGTATTGATTCGATTTCGAAAACAAACTTTTTTTTCCAAAACTTTTAAACGCTCCTCTCAATGGTTCAAAATATGTTTATTCTTACATGGTTACTATCCCGTTTAGAAATGTTTTGACGTTTTTCTTTTGCTGTATTCTCATTTCTTATAGGTTCGCTGAAGAAAAAAGAGATAGCGTTGCCTTGCTCATCGAGTTTGTTTAACTTCTTTCTTTAGTTACTTGAACTTGCTTCTTTGCGACTAGTGAAAAATATAAGAACTAGACCTCATAAGCGTTAGAATTATAAAAATATGCGAGCATTTGTGCCAAAATTCCCAAGTTATCCTATTGTTTTACACACATACCTGCCTGGGTGTCCGTGAAAGAATGTCCCAGTTTTAATGCTTTATTAAAACATAATATACAATATCAACAGCATATCATACATCAAAGTGAAGGTCATTGAACAGAGTTTTTCCCACATATGTTCAATATGTGCCCCCTTTATAGGGGATACATTAAGCCGATAATCCAATTCCTCCCAAACATTGGTTAACAGATCCGGAGAAATGGAAGGAACAGCATGTTCAATTCTGCGTTTCAACTCTGCGTATAATTGGGCAGCCCAATAGGAAGAAATCGCATGGCGTTAAGTCCGGGGACCGAAGGGGCCTGATATATAGAGCTCTGTCGTCTGGACCATTATAACCAACCCAACGATCTGGGAGTAAGTCGTTCAACCACGCTCGCACTATTTGACTCCAATGTGGAGGGGCTTCATCTTGCTGCCGTATAAAGTTTACCGCTTCATCCTCTAATAATTGTGGAAAGAGCCATTGTTGTAACATTTCGAGATAGGTGACCCCTGTTACGGTTACTTCTGCAAAAGAAAGGTCCGTAGACCTGGCGTCGGGATATGGCGCAGAAAAGTTAACCCTTTGGGAATCACGTTCGTGTTCTGCCAGTCATGCGGATTTTTCAGACCGGATACGAACATTGAGGGCATTCACCTTCTACCCTGAGATGAAAAGGTGGACTTTATCGTTAAACACTGGCATTGATCAGAAGGTCATCGTCTGACCTAACATCACAGTAAAGTGTGTAAACGTAGAGCATAGTCGTCGGCTAAAGCATGTACAAACCGCAACCGGTATGCATCGCATGTGTAAACGTTTCCTTAACACCTTCCACACCGTCGTTTTTGGCACCTTCAGTTCGTGACTTCCTCTCCGAACGGATTTCTTAGGACTATGAAGAAACGAGGCCCTGATACGGTCCACATCCTGTACAGTCCTGTACTTTTGCCTTTACAAAGACATCCATTAGTTGCAAATTGCCTATACCATCGGTGAATGTTTTTGCCACATGGAGGATCACATTGGAACCGTTAACGATACGCACGTTGAATCGTAATTACAGATTCACACTTAGCAAATTATAGAACACAGAAAGCTTTACGCTCAGGACCGCCATTGTCAGTATGTGGCGCATGCACTAGAGAAGACTACATCTGAATGCGAGCCGCGCATGCGCGCATGTCGACCTATCAGGAACTCGTTCTGGCGCAAGTGCATATACTCCGAAAACTATGCAATGAAGCGGCGCACGAAAAACTGAAAGGTTTCACGATAAATGCGAAAACGAAGCAACACCAAATTAAATGAACGAAGTACATC
>JABUQX010099528.1:0-10000 GCA_015478945.1 Trachelipus rathkii
CAGGTCCCTACACGACCTCATGTTAGCACAGATACCTACCAAAAGCTAGGCATCAGTTACCTGGATGAGAGCTCAAGGCGGGGTGGGGGAGTAGGTACAGGTGTAGGATAGGTGTACTTGGCTAGGTGTAGAGTTAGGTTAGGTTAGGTTAGGTTAGGTTAGGTTAGGTTAGGTTAGGTTAGGTTAGGTTAGGTTAGGTTAGGTTAGGTTAGGTTAGGTTAGGTTAGGTTAGGTTAGGTTAGGTTAGGTTAGGTCTAGGTTAGGTTAGGTACAGATGTAGGCTAGGTGTAGGCTTGGTATAGGGTATCCGACAAGGTCAAGGCCGAAATATCATGGTCAAACAAGGTTAATATATATATATATATATATATATATATATATATATAGTCTCCAACTCTATATTTATCCTATTATGTTTATATATATATATATATATATATATATATATATATATATATATACTATATATATATATATATACTGCCTCTCTCTCTCTCTCTCTCTCTCTCTCTCTCTCTCTCTCTCTCTCTCTCTCTCTCTCTCTCTCCTCTCTCTCTCTCTCTCTCTCTCTCTCTCTCTCTCTCTCTCTCTCTCTCTCTCTCTCTCTCTCTCTCTCTCTCTCTCTCTCTCTCTCTCTCTCTCTCTCTCTCTCTCTCTCTCTCTCTCTCTCTCTCTCTCTCTCTCTCTCTCTCTCTCTCTCTCTCTCTCTCTCTCTCTCTCTCTCTCTCTCTCTCTCTCTCTCTCTCTCTCTCTCTCTCTCTCTCACTCCAACCCACTCTCTCTCTCTCTCTCTCTCTCTCTCTCTCTCTCTCTCTCTCTCTCTCTCTCTCTCTCTCTCTCTCTCTCTCTCTGATTATGGCTTGACTGGAACAGTAAAAAGCCACGTGTTACTTATCAACACGCGGCGTAATACCAAAAATAAAATTAAAATAATGAAAATAATTACGTTACGCAAATAATTAAAATAATTAAAAATAATAAAAATAATTAAAATAATTCAAATAAAAATGAATAAAATAAAATGGATAAAATTTTGGAAATAAAAATGAATAAACAACGACAGCATGGTCTTCCACGTGCTTTTACGGTTAGAATTCAAAGATTTCGTTTCACGTGGCGATTCTCAGGCTGAGAGATGTTATAACAGAAAATAAAATAAAAATAATTAAAATAATTCAAATAATAAAAATAATTCAAACTTCAATAGTTAAAATAATTTAAGAAATTCAAATAAAAATGATTCAGTAAAAATTTCAGAGTTTCACACACATGTAAAGAGTATATGCGTCGCTATGTCCCGCACACAACACTCTCTCTCTCTCTCTCTCTCTCTCTCTCTCTCTCTCTCTCTCTCTCTCTCTCTCTCTCTCTCTCTCTCTCTCTCTCTCTCTCTCTCTCTCTCTCTCTCTCTCTCTCTCTCTCTCTCTCTCTCATATATATATATATATATATATGTGGGCTATGCTATATATATATACTCCCTATATATATATATATGCTATATATACCTTTCTTTCTCATATACCATAAACACATGTGCTTAATTAAAACATAAAATGTTTTAATAAATTATACGTTATATGTGTAAGTGAGTGTGCGTGGGTGCGTGTGTGTGTGTGTGTGTGTGTGTGTGTGTGTGTGTGTGTGTGTGTGTGTGTGTGTGTGTGTGTGTGTGTGTGTGTGTGTGTGTGTTCTAAATAATAATAACAATAGGCATGAAGTAAATAACACTAAGTATATATATATATATATATATATGCTGCTCTTATATATATATATATATATATATATATATATGCTGCCTAACCTGCTGCTGCTGCTATATAAGCGGCGGGCGGTCGGGACACAATGCGGGCTGGGACATAAGGCTCGCGGATGTGAGGCGCCAACGGTTTCAGGCGGGCGGGAACACCTGCGGGCCAAGGATCAAGGGTTTAGACATCACAAAGGGCTAAGCCCCTAAAGACAGAACAAAAGAATTACCGTGGGTCAAAAATGACCCATGGCCGAAAATAGGGCGGGGTAAAATAGGGGGTAATACGTGTACAACGGTTGCTGACGCAGCCGTTTGGCCAACCCTTCTTCGAAGGGTGCAAGAAGAAGAGTTGCAAAAAATTAGGGTTCTCTCAAAAATTTGGGTTCTCAAAATTTGGGTTCTCAAAAATTTGGGTTCTCAAAATTTGGGTTCTCAAAAAATTAGGGTTCTCAAAAATTTGGGTTCTCAAAAATTAGGGGGGCAAAAAAGGGGGTTCTCAAAAAATAGGGGTTCTCAAAAATTTGGGTTCTCAAAAAATTTGGGTTCTCAAAATTTGGGTTCTCAAAAAATTTGGGTTGCCAAAAATTAGGGTTGCCAAAATTAGGGTTCTCAAAAAATTAGGGTTCTCCAAAAAATTAGGGTTCTGCCAAGAAGAGGGTTCTCAAAAATCGACTTCCCCTAAAGGACAAGGGTAGGTAAAAATTTGGACCAAAAAAATTTTCCCATGGAAGACCAAAGGGTTGGTCGAAAAAAGAGGTCAAGGCCCAAAAAGGTGAGGAAGCCAAAGGTCAGGTCAAAAAAGGTCAAGGCTCAAAAAGGTCGCGGTCAAGAAAAGGGTCAAGGTCGCGGTCATTTTCGGCCAGGTGCGGCTCTCCTACTAGCATATATATATGTATAGCCATATATATATAGCTGCCTGTATATATATATATGTATACAGTATACTGCTATATATATATATATATATATATATGGCATAACAGCATAATAGCCAACTTAATAACATGGCATATACAGCATATAGTAATAGCCACCATACTGCCACTGTAGCTGCTGCTCCACCAATAACAACAACAACCTTATTATGCCAAATGGCTTAGTATATGTAGCCAGCATATATGCATATACTATATATATATATCATTAGCCAATAATATATATGTATATATATATATATGGCAATAACCAACCAACCCATATATATATATAATAATATGCCAACATATAACTGTCTGCTGCTCGCCCTGCTCTCCGCCAACCCGCTATATATATATGTATGCCCTTTAACTATATATATATATAAAACATCCGCATCCTCTCATGACAAAGGGTAATGGATGCGGATGTTCGTAAAATATTGGAATGCTGCGGATGTTTCCAGAGATTTTGTTGCGGATTCCTTTGAAACAGATAATACGAGCTTAGATAGTGAATTCGAAATTTATATCATCGACGCAAAAAATTATGAAGGGTTGTTTAGAAACAGAAGTGAATCAAGATGTGGATTCTGCTTTCACTGCTGTAAAGATAGAACACATGCGATGCGTTGTACACACGTTATAGCTGGATATCAGAGATGGTTTGAAAGGACAACATGCTCATAATCTTATAGTTAATGTGCGTCAAATGGTTGTGGCTGCAAGGACACCAAAAGTTGAAGCTATATTAAGACATAAAGGAGGAAAAGTTGCTATCCTAGACCAAGTTACTATGTGGAGCAGCACTTACCTAATGATTAAGCGCCTTCTAGAACTAAAGAGTACATTAATTGATATGGCTCATCCAGACATAACAATGACTGATTTTCAGTGGTGTGAATTAAAAGGCTAGGAGCAATCCTTCGTCATCCATTTTTAGTCACAAAAAGATTGCAAGCAGCCGAGTTAACTCCAGGCTCATTTTTTTAAAGAAGTGGCGAAACTTATTCTAACGTTTTTCTAACAAATCGGTGGAAATATTGCAGATGCAATTAAAGAGTCAATGGAAAAAGAGAAAAAGTTCTCCTTAATAATGACATACTACTAGCAGCAATCTATGTTGATCCTATGTACCGGACTACGCTGAATGATGCACAGCTCAGTAGAGGAAAAATAGCATTCAGTAATACAGCAATTCGAATGCAGCAATTTAATTATAATTCTTCAAAACAACCCGTAACTCAAAAAGAAAGTGGAACTGAAAAATGCCAAGAAGTTAATGAAGTAAATATAAACGAGCCTTCAACTTCATCATCCACTTTAAATTTTGAGGATGAAACAGATTATGAACAGTTCCTTGATCAGCAAGCCAAACGCCGTCGGACTGAAGGAAAAATAGAAAAAGGATCTCCTATTGCTAAGTTAAAACTTGATATATCTCATGCTTTGTCTGAAATGGAAAAAATAGATAGATCATCAAAGCTGAATATCTTACAGGCAGTTCCACAGTACCCAAAATTAATTCAGAATGTTGCTTATACAGTAACTTCAATGCCAACAACACAAGTTAGTGTGGAACGCCTATTTTCGGCCCTTCGAATAATTCGGTCAGACTTACGAGCCTCAATGAAAGAGGATCTGATTGAAGCCATACTGTTTCTTAGAACAAATTCGTTTTGATTAAAATGTAAAAGTATTGTTTATTTTTTTATAAAGCGTATTTCATTTAATAAAATTGATTGTAAAAAAAAAAAAAAAAAAAGCCTTGTCAGAGCAAAGTTGTGCCCAGCTCAAACCTAATATAAAATAATGAGGTTTTTGGGTCCCATTGCCGCAGAACTGCATGAGGGCTGATGTTCCTGGGTGGCGGTAACACCCAAATACAATTGTATAAGAGTTAGGACTTAGGAATATCCTTAAGACAAAGGCGGTGCCGAAGCTGGAGCCGGAGCCAATCAAATCGATGGCTCCGGAGCCATATCTAACATATGATGAATTGCCATGATGAATTGCACACTTCGTTAATTTGCTAAAGGGTTTGGTGGTTAACAACAGTCACAAAAACGTATTTGCTGTTGTAAGCCATCTGAAATGCGTCAACTTACCCGGATGTCGAGCTGCAAGAGCTGAAGAGCAGATATCAACTCTGTAGGGGTCTACAAAATATTTTTGGCCAGCGCTCAACTTTGTATTATTTTATTTACATCAATACTTAGAATAACAAAACATTCTACAACTGAGAGTATTTCCCCGGCGTTCAGTTTGTCTCAGTTGTCTTACCATCCAGTCTTCAATGAGGTGTCGCAGTGATAATTCATTACTGGGCAATTGATACATAATCCATTGAACAGGTCTTTGTAGTTGCATTTCAATCATACGGAGCACCACGTTTTTGACCTGTGTTCACTAAGGTATCGCCACAGCTGATAGCTACAACGTCGTCCGTGATGTTCCTAAATTCTAGGAAGTTTAATATACCTGATGGAAATGCAGAAGCAGAACTAAATAAGGAATGAAATGCCCAACTATTTGGATTCTAGTTCCTGAACTAGAAATACATGTTCTTCTATCACAGTTCTCCTATGTTTCCGTTAAAGGAGATGCCTTGTAACAATGACGTGATGATGTCTTCTAGCTGCTGATGCTCAGAACGAATTCTTTTCAAGTTCTTTGAGATTATTTCGAACATCGCTAAACATAAATTCGGTACTTAAAACTTATCATACACTACGGGTGTATATAAAATATATACATATATAAAATAAAAAATTAGTGTTTAAAATTTGCACATAAAGTACAAATTTTTCGAAGGTAGACATTTGCAGAGAGCAGAAAATTAACTCAATTGGAAATTATTAATATTTAATTATTTGGAATATTTTTAGGAACTTTGAAATTATTAAAACACACATATTTTACAACAAAAAATATAATTTTTAGTGACCTGCTGGAAGCAGAAGGTGTCATAATTAATTCTGCTAAGACTTGCAGAATATATTTTCTCATGTATGCGCCATTTTGTCACTATCAAGATATGGAAATTAAAAAGGAAATTTATTATTCACACATACTTATAACTATATATATATATATATATATATATATATATATATATATATATATATATATAACCAACATATATATATATATATATATATATATATAACTTAACCCAGCCAACCTTTTATATACTAACTAACGTTAAAATAACCTTATAATAATAATATATAATATATATATATATATAACTGCTCATATATATATATATATATATATATATATATACATATATATATATATATTATCTCCCAGGTAGGCTTCGCCCAAATCAGTTGGTCGAGGATCTTCTCCTTTTGACCCAAAACTCTTGATCAACAGCAATTTAGAAAACTGTTTCTCGGCGCAGTAGTTTCCGATGCCAGTCCTTGAGTTACCACTCAGGTAGTGTTTCACCCTTTCAATGAAACTAGCATCTTCTTCCATGTGGTCTCGAAACTCTCGTTTTCCCATAGCTCTCCAGAAGATCATGATTCTAAGCGCATATGATTCCAATGCTGGTCAGGAGTTCTGCAATCAAAACATGAAGGCCGTGTTGCTAGCCCTGTAGCTCTATATTATTATTATTATTATTGTGTGTGTGTGTGTGTGTGTGTGTGTGTGTGTGTGTGTGTGTTATTAGTATTGACATAGCTCCTGTCCTTAGTAGCCAAGCGAAGAAGTCTCTTCATATAATCCGATGTGTCGCTATATCAAAACTCCTCTGCCCAGATTAATTAATATATATATATAAGTATATTATATATGTATTATATATACTATGTAATATTATATATGCTTAAATAACCTTAATATGCCATATAACTATATATACTCTAACTAATATATATAACTATATATATATATGAAATATATATATATATGTATATATATAACATAATATATATATATATATATATAATATAATAACTATATAAACAACATATATATATATATATATATACTATTTATGCATAATATATCTTTTTGCTTATAATATATATACTATATGTATATATATATATATATATATATATATATATATATATATATATATATATATATATATATATATATATATATATATATATATATATATATATATAAAAATATATATATAAATTATACTAGTCTTATATTATTTCTATTTATATATCCCCAAGGCGACTTTTAAACATTTTCTTTAATTAACAAAACTTTTAAAAAATTTATTAAGATTTAAAATTTTGAATTTTTCAAATAAATTTGAATTATTTTTTTTTAAAAACTTAAAATAAGAGAGAATATTTATTTAAAATTTCATGTCGAGAGAAAAAAATTTTCGACTTTTCAAAAATATATTCTTAACTTCAACAGAGGACATCATTTTTACATTTAGCAAAGTGGAATTACAGAACTGCGGAAAAACAAATCGATTACAGAAACTTTATTGAAATTCTCAAAAAATCAAAAACTTAATTAAGAGGTTTTTTTAATATTCTGGGAAATTTTTCATCAGTGGTTTTCCTTTTGCCAAAGGCATCACATCTAAAAGCTGTGTATCAAGGTTGGATCCATGCAAGCCTTGAGTAATTAAAAAAATTTAGTTTTTCTTGAAAATAATAATAAAATCATATTTTAACGTACCCAAATGTTCTTACTTCTTGGAAAATATAATAACCTTCCCGTCAATTGTAATTTGTATATAAAAAAATAAATAAATAAAAGTTTTTCTAATCTCTAGTAATCTCCTTGACCATCCTACAATCATAATGTATATAAGTACACGCTCAAACGTTAGCTCAAGCTCTCATTTATAAACCTCTTGAGTCAACTTGGACCTTCCTCTAAAGTCAAACATGTTCTCTCAAATTCAGTCTGTGGGAACTTTTTCAACAAATGTGCTATTTGCTCTTATTTGAATGATAGGAGGCTTTTCTCCAAATGTCAAGAGGGAGATTTGAATGGCGAAATGACTATTCAGTCAGTCAAAATAAATAAAAAACTAAATAAAAATTGTACCCCCTTGTATTATAAATAGTCCCAATATTACATAAAAATCAAATGTTATAAAGAATATTCACTTCTTATATATATATATATATATATATATATGTATATGCATAACATACATATATATAATAATAACTATATATATAATATAAACTAACTATTCATTGTTATCGGTATATATGTATATATATATATATATATATATACCGTATATATATATATATATATATATATATATATATATATAATAAATCAACATATAATAACAATATATATAATAATATATATATATGTATATATATATATATATAATAACATATATATATATATATATATATATATTCGAAAATAATTATATGTAAACTCAAAACTAACTCTTTAACGGTAGAAAAAATATAATATTACTACCTGTGATGATATAACGGTCACAAATATCAACAATCATAATAAAATATTTAAAAGAAAAATGAAATCTATCTAAAATATGCACTTCGACACAAAATATTTGTTTTGTTTTGTATCATTGGAATTCCACTGTTTTGTTTTTTTCTTTTGTTTTTACATGGTGCCACCACTCACGAAAGAGGGCCCTTTTTCTTGGAAGGGGGCAGGCAAAAAAACAAAACAAGCGAAAGGAAAGGGTGCAAAAAAGCAAAACAAACGGAAAGTAAAACCCACCCAAACTTGCTAACTTGCAGTTCCCTAAGGTGGGAGCAGACGTGGGCCTTAAAGAAAGGAAGATTGAATCTAAATACAGCAGGAAAAACAGGTGAAGGCAAGAGAAGTTCCACAGAAATGAGTGGCTGGAAAGAAGGAAACACCACAACGAACTAGCCTTGAGTTCTCAATATTCACACAATATTCATGTAGAGAGCAAGGTACCTCTTGTGTAACGTGGGCACGACACGCAGTGGTGGAGGAGATCAGTGGTGGAGGGATGCGAGGATAATTCCTCAGGCACACCTGCCGATCCTGTCATAAATGTTACGTCTCATTGAAGGGGTCAAGGGAGTCAGAAAGATGGGGACAGTTTATAAGTCTTAACCTCGACCCTTTTTCAAAAGAAGGGTAACTGGAACCACCCCAAATATGAAAACAGTATTCTATACAGGGGCTGATAAGACCCTTATATGAGTGGAGTAGCTGTGAAAAGGAAAAAATTCACGCAATCTGACCAGAATTCCCAGCTTCTTTGAGAGGCAGCCTTAGCAACCGAAGTGATATGGGATCTCCAAGACAATTCATTATGTTCGGTCCAAGAATGTTTGTTTTAACAGGTAAGACGCTAGGGCTATCGGGGATGATAGGAAAGTTTGGAAGTGTTTTTGAGAGGAGGGAGTTGTGAAGAAGTTGAATTTTTAAATAGTTGAACTTCACAAGATTGCAGTGACCTTACCCCACTGATAAATTCCGACCAGATCGGCAAGAATTGAAGCTGAAAGGAAGGCTGTAGACGAGGAGGGGAAACTCTAGATGTAAAAAGAGGGGCAGATTTGAAATGAGTGGAAGAATGAAGGATTGAGTCATCGGCACAAGAATGATCAAGAGCCGAAATATAACGATCTGAAAGAAAACTAGACATGAGTAAGCAAGAGGAGAAATCCAAAGAAAGGTAACTTAAGAGTAGTGATGTCTGCCATACCCGGTCAGAAAGCCTTAGTACAGTATGTCCAAATACCACCATTTAAGACTTTTCCCGTAGTCCCCTAAAGGCAGAAAACTATATATCAGTGAAGTAGGAAAGTATGTCTGAGAATTTGACCTCGAAAGTCCGAAAGCCATACTTTCGATCGAAGAGAAGAGAATGAGATTCCAGATGATCCAGGGAGTGAGAGTTGAGAAGTTTCAAAAGAATTTGAAACAGTGTTCAAGTTAGAGCTAAGACGATAGTTAAAGGATCAGAGCAGCTATCCTTTTTCGAGGTTAAGCTTAAAATAAGAGCACTAACAGCAATGAGGAAAATATTATTATTAAAGCATAGAGAGTAGAGTTGAACGAGGACAGGAGCCAACTCAGAAGCACACTCCCTCAAAACACGGGGAGGAATGCCATCCGGGCCGCTGGCCTTCCTGACGTTCTTTGAACTCAGAATCCCATTCACCCGATCATGGATAATGACAGGTAGAGTCATGATACACCTAAGATGGGAAGGAGCAGGGAGATGGGAACCGGAATCATCCAGGGTGGAATTAGATGAAAAAAGAAGACCAAAGAGATTAGCCTTTTCAGAAGGAGTGTTAGCAACAGAGCCGTCAGAACGGATAAGAGGGAATAGAAAATTTACAGAAGTAATTAGAAA
>JABUQX010099528.1:17500-24486 GCA_015478945.1 Trachelipus rathkii
AAACAAATTATCAAATAGTTATTATAGGTATATTTGTGGTATCAAGATATTTAAAATATCAATGGCATTTTGGTCAGAAAAAAAGATATCGGTATTTGGACCAAGCATATGCATTGCAGTCAGAAAATATTAAAACAATCTCCAATGTTAGCTGTTTTATTGTTTTTGGTAGATTGTGAAGATCTTTCTTTAGATGATATCAAGGATCCTGTTATAAGGCATTACAAGCTCAGAATGTGGTTCTCTGATTATAATTACTTTTCAGAACTTGATTCACTAATCCCATTAATCATTCCCATGATCCCATGATTCACTAATCACTTGAATCCCATTAACTGCGAAATTGCTGATGTGCCAGAAGAGCCTGGATTACCGGCAGAGGCACTTCTTAAATTTCTCCCCAAGGCATTGCTTTTCAGAACAAGGTAGGTGTTAGTTTTTTGGATATCAAGAGCTGCAAAGTTTTTCAAAATTGCACATGAGGAAGTGCCAGGTGCCACTTGAAAAACCTACCTTTGGGAACGAGAATTTTCCATTCTCATAAACGAATACAAAGCACAAAAATAGGTTGAACCCCCAAAGTCAGTATCTAAATGCTTTGATATCAAATAATTTTGTTGCTTTATCTGAAATGAACGACAACATTTCTTCAAACCCTGAGATAAAACTGATTTTAATGAGATTCTATTGTTCCCATATAATATTTTGATTAAATTAGTCTGTTACCGTCTTCACATTTCATGCAGTTTGTTTCTCATTCATTGTTTTTATTAATTTTATGTTTTGTTTTTAAAGTTGATTTATCAATTATTATACATAATTTTAAGCTCTTATGACTGCATTTTCGGTACCAATAGATCAACGAATTATTTTGAATTTGAATGTTCTTTGTTTTCCAGATGTAATGGAATTTAAGAAAATATTTGTACCATAAGCCATAATTTTAAAAGCAATAGTTTGTTTTCCTTCACTTTCAAGTCTACGGATAATATCATTGTACACAAATATATTTTGGGGTAACACCCAAGAAAATTCCGTCTTAACTGGCTTAGACTATAACTATTTCTTAGGCCACTAAAAGTTCAGCTGTAAAATATAATTCTCATCTATATTAGGTCTCCACAGAGTCAAAAATGCTCTTTAAAAGCAGTTAAAGTATTCGTTATAAAAGTATTAATGGGTGTCAAAATGCATAAAATTAAAAAATTACAAAATCCGCTGAATTTCTTTTTGCCAACCCTTATATATATATATATATATATATATATATATATTATATATATATATAATTTATTACTATATATATATATATAATATATTATTATATATATATATATATATATAATATATATATATATATATAATCTGTATAATATATTATATATATATATATATATATATATATATATATATATATTGGTTATAAAAACTTTTCAAAACTATACGGTAATACTGAAGAATGTAAAGTTCTTTGATTTTTTTTGGTATATTTGTTTTTTATTTTTACAATACAATTAAAAAGTGTTTTCTATTTTACAATAACAGTCAATACAAAATCAGCAAGTCTTTAATTTATTTTTTTTTTCACCTTTAAGTGAAATCGCAAAGTTAAGTTGGTGTGGATTAAAATTTTAAATTTTTTATTAAAAATACATCTAAAAAATTATAAAAAAAATATAATAACAATTTAATAATTACTTTTAATTTTTATATGATTTCGCTTTTTTATGTTTAATTTACCCCTTACTAAAAAACTCTATCCTCATTCCTTCATGTATAGTGCTAAAATCTAAAACACACTTCCATTCTCAATTTTAGTCAAGTTGCACGATTAAATACCTTCAAAGGTCACGTAACCTTTTTTTATTTAAATAAACACGTAACCAGAAGAGTTTATTACCTCTACCCTTCCTCACGAAGTTTTGTGTGTAACCTGACCTTTTTTTTTTACCCAGGAATATTTTTAAAATAACGAAACTATTTTTTTTTCAAATATTATCTTAAAGATTTTATTTTACATTAACGTAATTGTTACTCTAGGTAAATATAACAGCAAAATTAATGAAATTTACATGGACCAAAATTAAAATAAAAACTCTTATCGTGAAACTAACAATAAAAACATCTAGATTTTAACTTATAAGATATTCTATATATCCAAACGCAATAGACTGATTAGATTAAGACATTTAGCAACTCAGCCTAAAAGGCTTTAAAAACTTCCACAACATACCAAACTCCAGTCACTTTAACGCATCTAATAATTTCATTTAAAAGTCAATATTTACCGCTTTTATTTTATTGCGCAGTTTCATAACAAAAGTGTATTAGTTTTATATTAAATTAAATTCCACTAATATTTACATTATTATAAAAAATACTTTTTAAAAAAAAAAAAGTACATTTTTAATAATAATAATAATAGTACTGCAAACTCCTAAATTAAAAGATAAAATTCTAACCTCAAACCATTTTGTACATTTATTTCAAACCTTTAAAGAGGATACAAAAATACCGAATTGAATCTACAATCTACTGTCAAAATCAAACTACGCTAGACATTATAGGAAAAACAACAACAACAACAACAAAGGAAATAAAAAGAAAAAATGCTTTAATTTTGTTAATAAATAAACATCTATAAATGCCATTAATTTGTTAATGAAACTTGAGTAGCGAATCCCTTAGAGTTTTCTTTTTAAAAAGTCTACACGAAACTTTCTCTTTTTTTTTTTTCTTTCTTTTTTTATGATGGAAAGAGAGAGTCTTTCCAGGTTAAAGAGTTTCAAAAGCCATAAATTGAAATCAAAAGAATCATCTCTAAAAGCGCTCTGAGGCTTATCTCTATTCCTTTAAAAAAGTGTATAGAATGCAAAGGAAAAAAAAAAACCTTTATAAAGACCCGAATAAAAGAGAACGAAAAAAAACGAGAAAACGAAAAGAACTTTAAAAAGAAAACCTTGCATAAAAAGATTCTCATTTTTCTTAAATATCTAAAATGGAAACAAAATAATTTTTTATTTCTAAAAAAAAAAGAAAAAAGAAAAAAATCAAAAAGAAATTTATTACGACTGATCAATGGAATAAAATTAAAAAAGGAAACTTATATGAATGGACCCCCCAAAAAATAAGACTGAATCGCTAAATAAAGCATTAAAAGAAAAATTTCTTTTTTTCAAAAAGAAAATATTTAAATTGAATACTCCTTAATAAGAATAATTCTCGTAAAAGAAAGAAAGAAAGAAAAAAAATAACAGCTTTTTTGCTTACTTGCATTGAAAAGATATAACATTCTTTCATTGGATATCCAAATAACCATAGTCAAAGAAGCATTCAACGTTCTGCGTCAATGTGATGCATTCTGATTATATATATAAATATATTATATATATATATATATATATATAATATATTATATAAATATATATAATTTGTATATATATATATTATATAATATATTATATATATATATATAATATGCATTCTATATATATATATATATATATATATATATATATACAGAAAATTTTCCCCTTGAGATGGGAAACTAAGAGTGTTACCCCTTGACCACGATGAGCTAAAAGGAGAACCACCACTTTTCCTCTGAAAGGCTACTCCCTTCTCAAGAGGAACAAGGCATGTCCATTCGCGGATCATAGACCTCTGGTAGAGCTCCCCGCTCATACTCGAGTCAGAGGTCACACTGGGTAATTTTTTAACCGGGACTTCATTTGTATACATAAGGATAATGGATTACTCGCATCACTATCTGTACAGAACATAATGTCCCTAAATGAGTTTGAACTCTTACCCTTAAGATGGTAAACCAAGAGTATTACCCTTTAACCACGATGAGCTAAAAGGAGAACCGCCATATTTCCTCTGAAAGACTACTCTCTTCTCAGCGGATGGACATGCCTTGTTCCTCTTGAGAAGGGAGTAGCCTTGGTTTACCATCTCAAGGGTAAGGACTCACTTCCACTTAGGGACATTTAGTTTTGTACAGATGCGAGTAATGCATTATCCTTATGTATACAAATGAAGTCCCGGTTAAAAAATTACCTAGTGTGACCTCTGACCCGAGTGTGAGCGGGGAGTTCTGCCGGAGGTCATGATCTGCGAATGGACATGTCTTGTTCCTCTTGAGGAAGAGTGTAGCCTTTCAGAGGAAAAGTGGCGGTTCTCCTTTTGGCTCATCGTAGTCAAGGGGTAACATTCTTGGTTTAACATCTCAAGGGTAAGGGTTTAAACCCACTTAGGGACACAATGTTCTGTACTGCTAGTGATACAAGTAATGCATTATCCTTATATATATATATATATATATATAATATATATATATATATACTATCTCTATATATATATATGATGTTAATTTATGGAGGAATATAATCCCTAAATAACGAAGGCTTTAAATCCTTTACAATTCGCTGACTTTAATCTAAAAATACTTTCCTTAACAAAGAAATGATTCCATTTAATCTCCGCTAAAAATAAAGCCAAAAGGGCTAGAAACTCTAAAGAGCTTTTATGAAATAAATGGTAATTCTCACAAAGATTGATAACATACTTTTTTTTTAATATATTTCTTTTGAATATATTTAATATATTTTAATACATTAATATATTTATTTTTAATATATTTAATATATTTTAATATATTTATTTTAAATATATTTTGATTTTGATTTCATAAATTAAATATTTTGCATCACTATAATATTTTGAAAACATATGTTATCAATTCTAAACGAATATTTATGAAATACATTAATAAATATAGATTTTAACAAATATATTTATTAATACATTATATTGGAATACAGAATAAGAATTTAACATTCAGCCCTGTGGAATTGCGATTTTAATGGATGGATTTAATGTATTTAGAAGGGTTGGGGAAAATCTTGTGCATTAGATGAAAACTTACAGATTATTCTTAATAATGCATTACATGTTATTATTTTCAAATAATAATAATAATAATAATAATAATAATAATAATAATAATAATAATAATAATAATAATAATAATAATAATAATAATAATAATAATAATAATAATAATAATAATAATAATAATAATAATAATAATAATAATAATGGTAAAAGAGGCAAAAAATTTCCATCTCCTTCTCAATATCCGACTTCTTAAAATTAAAATAATGGCCTATATCTCGGGCTCCGGTTAATATTCTTGCTTCATTTCTGGTTCTGGGTCCGGTTCATGACCTGTTCATGTTCGGTTCTTCTCCGGTTCTTCTCCGGTTCGTGTCCGGTTTCATCACCTAAGATTATTGGATTCAAATTTGCCAGAAGAATTAATATACTGAGGTATCTTAGCAGATTCAGACTCTTCAATTAGAGGCCGTGGTTCCTCAGGAGCCGGGAGTGAGTGCGCAAATATGCACCAGAAACTGAACAGTTAAGTAGAAAACCATGTCTGGAGTCGAAGAAGAAAGCATTTAAACAACCTCCCCACATATCATTAAGTTCGAGACGGTCATGGTCAAAATTTTCCCTGAAGCTTCACACAGGGACAGTCACCCACAGTGGGATCTAGTCAATGCCAAGGATTTTCATCCCCTGGAAACTCCCACAGACATACTTCCCCTCACCAACCATATATTTATCCTATTAGGGTCTATTATTCTTACTTGTGTGCGTAATTCATTCCTCAGGCTTTCTTTTTACCTACTTAATCACTTTTTCTTTGATCAACCAAACTGTCGCTTCTCAACACACCACACTCACCAATATACAGCCCATTAAACAATCGACTATCATCCATAATATCCTTATAACCAAATCATTTTAATCCACTGTCATAAATCCCCTAATTCACGCTTTCGTCACACCACACAGCTTCCCTAACACGTTGTATATATTTATCAATTTTCTCACATCAAAGAAGCCACTAAGTTCATCCATCTGAACAGATCTTTATACCTCTTTAATCTCACAATAGTTTTGCTTTCTTTCTCAGATCACAGATGGTATACAGTTTTAATTATGAAAATCATAAGCGCATTCATTCTTAGTCCTTCACTCACCAATTTAATTACCAGCCACCTTCCTACAGCTTTCCAACTACACTCAGCATCATCCGTTCCCTTTTCTGTCCAACATTTTAGCTTTAAAAATTTAAATCAGATAGTTGTTCCAGTTGCCGATTATCCAACATGATTTTACCTGCAGACTCTACTCACCACCAATATCACACGGTCTTATTTACACTTGCTCAAACTCCTCCATTTACACCCCCTGCCAACCTATCAAACCTCCTTTCTTTCCTTAGTACTAGTTTCTAAAAAAAACTCTTATGAAATAAGCAAGGCAATCTCACTCTCTAACATTCTCAATCAGTCACTACCTCCCACCACATCTACCTCTTATTCTTTAATTACTCCATCCATATGCAAATAAAAAAGAATATGTCGAATGGAGTATCTACAACCCTGCCTATTAAAAAATATTAAGTCAGTAGCCATTAAATGAAAATTATAAAAATTAATTTTTCTTTATTTCTAAATATTTTCCAAAAACGCTAATCAATCCATCGAAATATCGATATTTGCTAATTTAATTATATGTGCAAATTAATATTAATGTTGTATGAAAATATCGATATTTCTAATAAAAATATCAAAGTTTAGAATCGTTTTACCAAATATTATTTAAACTGACCATTTAGATGTCATACATCCAATTTAAATTAATTTGAAATATGAATAAAAAAAAAGGTATTAATTAATATAAATATATAAAAATGAAAAAGATAAAACTATTTAATTAAAAAATACTAATTTAAAGAAAAAAGAATTATAATTACAAAATAGTAAGTTTTCAATCAATTGAAAACTAATATTGAATGAAACCTATGAATTATTAAATACATAAATAAAAAGAAAGAATATATATATATATATAACATACTGTATATATAATAATAATATATATATATATAATATATATATATATATATA
>JABUQX010099529.1:0-29580 GCA_015478945.1 Trachelipus rathkii
GAGAGATTGTATTGTTTCAAAAGGTGGCCAAGGGTCAGAAAAATTAACCCCTTGCAGGCCAGTTTTTTTTTGGGATGTTAGAGATTTGAGGGATATACAAATCAAACTATAATTGGGTGGGGTGTGTTTTTTTGTTTGACGTTTATAATTGTCAACTTGCAAGGTAATACGGTGAAAAAATTTGGTGCCGACGTTCTCAAGTGAGGAGTTGTGTTTTTTCGGAATTTTGGGATATCCTTTTGTATAGGAGCGTGAATAAGGCTATACCTTGGGTGGTATGTTCGTAGTCTTTTTCTTAGGGGTTGTATAGGTTTTGGAATAGGTACAATAAGTGGTTTTGGGTTGAGGTTGGATGTCCTGAATAGATGCTATGGTGTGTTATGGCATTCTGGTAGTTGTTTGATGTGATAGGTGGTGGTGTGTGGCAGTGTGTGGCTTTGATGGTTTAGCTGGTTTTATTTAGTTGATATTGATGTGTGGAGATGCGAAGGTGTGATTTGAGGATATGTGGTGTGCGGTTTAGGTCTCCGCAGTAAGTGGCGTAGGACCGAATGGTAAGAGATACTGTGTTAGAGGGTTTTGATAGGTGTGATTGGCATTTGTTAAATGGAACCGTAAGAAGATAGATCAGAGCGGTGTTCGGCACTAATAATGGGGAGCGAGCCCAGAATGGGGTCCAGAATTCAGGTATAAAAGGGGTCGTCGACACAACTGTCAATAACAAATTTCCTGTGCAGCCGCACACAAGGCATTAGGTTGAGGTTACGGTTAGGTTAGGTGTAATTTTTTTACCTTAGGTAGTGATATTTTAGGTTAGGGTGGTTGAGTGTTATGGGTTGAGGGTTAAGTGTGTGTGCTTGTTGGAGGTGGTCCGTTAGAGAATGACTCTAAATGAGTCGGCAGTATTTTTTTTTTTTTTTTTATTTGTTTGTTTTTTTTTTTTTTGTTTTTATCAGAGCGTGGTGGGATTGGTCTGAAGCTTTGCCGAGTTGAGTGCGTGTTGATGTTTGGGCGTGTGGGGGGTTGTGTATTTGGTGGCTTGGGCTGGTCGGCGCCGATGTTGTCGAGTGGGTCGCTTGGGTATGAGTTCGTCCGACAATTGGCTGAGGAATTGTATATAGTATGGTGATAGGTATTAGTATGGTATGTCGTTGGGTTTGGCGTAGGGTAGTATGAAGAGTACTATATGTATAGACGGGTAGCGGTTATAAGTTAGGAGGGTATATGTATTAGTATCTATTATAGGTATAAGTAGTAGGCGGGGTTTATCATAGTGGTATGAGGTAGAGTGGTAGTATACGTAGGTGTTATATATAGAGGCGTATAGTAAGGTATGGTGATAGTTAGTATATAGGTAGTAGTTATATAACATAGAGGGTATATGTATATATATGAGAGTATACATAGGTAGGGGTTTCTGCAGGAGTTTTTTTGAAGGGTATGGAGGTGTTGTTTAGGTAGTATATGTTGGGTGTGGGTGGTTGGATTGATGGTGGCAATGAAGGGAGATAGGTATGTAGTTGGGGGATGAGGTTATTAGTAAGGAGGTGGGGTGTAGATGGTGGTTGTTGAAGAATGGTACGAATCTGGGCTCAGGTAATGAGAGTTGTGGTGATGAAGATTACTAGGTGAGGAGGAGTGGAGTCGAAGAGCGCAGGAGGCGGAGAGTGGCGGAATGTGGATGGTGATTTGGAAGGTGTGGGGTAATAAGAGGGCGTTTATGGAGTGTTATAGGTTGCCGACAGGATAGTGGGAAGGAGAGCGGTAATAGTACCCGTTATATATGTGGGTAAGGGAGAAAAAGGGGGAGGAAGTGGTTAGAAAGTTATTAGGTGGGGGGGGGATGTGGGGTTGGGGGAATGGAGTTTTGTATTGGAGTGGTGTGGGTGAGGTGTGAAGGGGAGTATATGTGGGCTGCGGGTAGTTGTGGTTGGTGTGAAAGAGGTGCGGTCGGGAGTGACCTGAGGGACTGGGGGTGCGTGAATTGGATACAAGTGCGTTTTAGGGAGTGGTGGTGGATGTGTGGATCATATATGTTGTAGCAGTTGAAACAGAATGATTGAGAATAATGGAGGAGAAGAAGAGTAGGAGTTAATATGGTGTGAGGGTTTTAATGAGTTTTACAACAGGCCGGTATGATGAGAGTTAATGAGGAAGCTTGTATGGCAGCGGTGATTGATTGTGAAGGTGGATGGTAGGTGGATTGGTGGGTGGTGAGGTGGCTTCTGATGGAAATCGAAGAAGTATGGTATTGAGCGAGTGTGGAAGGGCGTGTGTGAGGAGAATAAATGGTTTGTCAATTGGTGGATGTGGTTTTTAAGGAATGTAATAGCGGAGTGAGACAAGGGTTGTGGTGTATGATCTCCTTGGTTAGTGCGAAGTGTGTATTAGTGGGATGGGGTTGTAGGTGAAGGAGAATTGCGGAGGGTGGGGAAATGGGCAGGAAAATGGTGTTCGAAATGATTGGAGGAATTGGAGAGGAGTGGGAGGGTGCGGCCTGGAACGCGTAGTTATGTAGATAGCGGGGATGATGTGTTCCGTGGTGTGGCGGATGATCGTGAAGGTGAGTTGTGAGGATGGGGTTGGTGAGAGGAGAGGGGTGGCAGGGGTAGTGTATAAGGTGAGGAGGGGTTTGAAGTGAAGAAGCGTAGATTAAGAGTGGAAGGTTATGGGTTGTGAGTGAGGGCACTTCCTTCAGTGTGAAGTTATGTTAGAGGGGAGTGGGTTGAGGCAGGGTCATGGAGTCAAGTGTCGTGAGTTTTGAAATAATTTAGGGGTATAATGAATTGGATGAGAAGGGAACGGATAATGCAGGAGTGTAGGTAGGAAAGTTGTTGGTGAATGGCGGTGAGAGGTTGCTTGGTGCAATTAGGAATCGGTTGGTGTAAATGTATAAGGGACTAAGTCTTGGTAGGTGGCGCTAGGAGTCTTACATGAGGGGTAGTGGTGTTGTTACTGCGCCTGTGTTGTTGTATGGTAGTGGAGACTATGGTCTGGAATAGAGAAATAGATCTATCTAAGGTACAATGTGTTTCAGATGGACAATCTTAGGGCATGCTAGGTGGTGATGAAAGAATTAGTAAAAGTGAAGGAATGAACAGTATTAGAGAGGTTGTGTGGTGTGAAGGAAAGGGTAAATGGAGAGAATAAAATGAACGTAATGGTTGAGGTGGGTTGTTGGTGCCAATGTGGAAGGATGAATGATAGCGGCGTTTTGTTAAGGCGGATGTATAGTGTGAGAGTGTGTTGGAGCCGACTCGGCTGGGAGAGCGCGGCAGAGAGAAGTGGGATTGAGTTCGGGGGGTGAAGCGAACTTGTTCTGGAAGAGAGAAATGTGAGTTTGGGCAGAGGCGGAGAATGAATGAGGTGCAGGATAAGAGTAATGGGCGGGGTGGTGTATGGGGATGTTTTTGTGGCCGGCAGCCTGGTGGCCAGGGGATGAAGCCGCTTACATTGACGATTTAGCCATAGTGAAGGGTCCGTCGCGGTCGACCATGCTCTATATAGAGGGTGGATTTTCTGTCCTGTGACGAGTGCTCTCACTAATTAAGTGGTGTAGTCTAGGGTGAGGGGCGGTAGAGGCCTGGGCTTTTCTAATTTTTCGACGTTTTGTCATGTTTCTGTCTCTAATGGCTTTTCTTTGTCCCTCGATGCCTTGTAGCAAGCACCTTACCGAGTTTTCGTCGGCCAACGTCATTGGGGCAAAGAGGTAAGGTGAAAAGAAGAAAAAGATATATATAGTATATATAAGTATACCTATATATTTTAATTATGATATATATATATATAGTATATCAGTATATACTTATGTTAGGAGTATAAATGAGGGATTGATTTGTTTGTATATAGTTATAGTATTATAGTTATATTGTGATATATAGATTAATATATAGGTATAGTAGTGATTAGTATGATTATGTATTTTTATGTATTAGGTATTAATTTTTTACGTTATAAGTAATATATATAGATCGTATATATATAGTATGTATTATATATTATTATATAGTTATATTAGTTAGATACTATATATATAGTAATATATATATATATATATAGAACGGTGGCTCTCTCTCTCTCTCTTCTATGTCTCTGCTCTGGTCGTCTCTCTCTCTCGTGTGCTCTCTCTGATATAGTAGTTCATGGAGGCTTTATAATATATATAATGAGTCTATTAAGCAATGTATATTTATATAGGGTAGTATATATATATATAGCTATATATATATATGATATATATATATAGGTATATATACTATATATATATATTGTAGATGAATAAATAATAGGGTACCACTCACCGAAGAGAGGTGCTCAGGCATGTAACGTGGTGAACGTAGAAAACTATAGGCAAGCAGCTATCAAGGGAAAATAGAATACATTTTTGATTTCAGCAAGTAATTTCATCGAGAAAAACTTAAGAAAAAATGATTTTACTGTGCTAATATTTGATTTAAGGAGGACACCGGGTGTAAATATTAGTATAAGTCTTAGAGTTGGCAGAGTGTACGCTGGTGATTGACCTTACGGATGCCGAGCATTTAGTCACGAGAGCAAGAGGTGGCCAAATAGTATATGGTTATTTTTACGGGCTTTTGGAAGAAAGAATTGTTATTGGTTTGTCGGTGTTTTATATGTTCCTTTTTTTAGGGGGGGTGTTCGAGGGCCGAAGGAGGAGCAGAGAGGGTGGAGCGAAAGTGCCCGCCCCGTCGTCCCGCCCGTGTAAGGGGGCCGGAGAAACCCCGACTTGCTGTCGCATCTTTGAAGTTTTACCGCATGGGGTATCTTAGTGAAAAAAAAAGTCAACATTTGGCAACCCTTGCGTGCTCCCTCGGAGTACTTGAGCTGCTTCGTATTCGTGCAAGAAAACGTAATGTTTTTCCAACATTTTACAATTTAGAATTTTTAAAAAATGAGGTTAGTTTTTTATTTTATTTTGTATGGTTTTTAATTAATAAAGTGTCGTCCTGATTTAATAAAATGATATTTATTTCTTGTAGCTGTTTATACGGTTTTTATGTATACGGGATTGCTGAACCATTATATATAGTGTCCTTATATAAGTTATATATATATATATATATATGATACTAGTATAAGTATATATATATATATATATATATAGTATATATTATAGTATAGTGTGTATATTATATGATTATATATATATATATAGTATATAGTATATAAGATATATATATATATATAGTTATATATATAATGATTTATATATTATATATATATATATGATATATATATATATAGTAGTATAGTTATATATAATTGTATACAGACAAAGGCATATTTTTTCCTAGATATTCTAAACTGACATTCAAAATGATATGTTCACATTCTTCTCTTAATCGAACCATGCTAAAATTATGACCATTTTCCCGCTTTGGGCATAAAATCGAAAATTACTATTTGAAAGAATGACGAACCGTTATAGGCCAACTTTAAGGTCTATCTAACGAAAGGGAAGGACGCGGGAGGAGTTACAATGAGCGCCGTGAACGTAAGCCTGCCATGACTATTAAAAGAACATGTGTTGAAATGTGTTTGCTAAATCTTGAAGAAAAAAAAAAAAAAAAAAAAAAAAAAAAAAAAAAGTTGGCGGTAACAAACCTGCACGACAGCACAATATATGCACACTTATTTTGTTGTTGCGTTTGGTGTCGCCGATACTCTGTTTGTTTTAAAGTATTGTTGTTGTCAAAGCTGAATTCTGAAATCGACAAGTACAACGAAATAGTAAGTATTATTATATGTTATTTTTCTATATATAGTAATTTTTAAAATAATCAAATTTTGATATAAGAAAACGTGAAGCTAAGAATGATACAATATTCGAAATAAGAACAAGTTAAAATATGCGTAACTTGTATATAAATGGAACTCAAAAGTCAAACTTATTGGAGTTTATATATATATATAGAGTATATTAAAATATATATAGGTGTATGTATTGTATGTATATATATAGTAGGTATTATTATTATATATATATAATTATATATAGTAGTATAGTATATATATATATATATATAGTATAGGTCATGATAGATATTGATACTAGTAGGGGTATATATAGTATATACGTAGTAGTATATATATAGTATAGTTATATAATTCGAGTCGGTGACTCCAGTAACTTTTCACTACTCGGGCTCTCTCTCGGTTCACTATCGGTCTCTTCTCTCTTCTCTCGGTATCCTCGTCTCGAGTCTGCCATCTCTCTACTCTCTGTGTTCTCTTCTCTCGTGCTCTCTATGCTCTATATGATATATATATGCGTAAGTATTGTATTTTTATATATATACTATAGTAAGGTATAATATAGTATTATATACTTATATTATATATATATATAGTATATAGAGTATATATCGAGTAAGTATAAGTTAACAAAGAAATGAGTTCACATTGGGAGTTAGCTTGTGTATGTGACTGATCGTGTTGACAAAGGTTGTTTCTTGCTTTAGATATATAAGAATCGATTCCGATATGTTAGGTAACTGTTTTCTTTCATTTTTGTGTTTCCCTGGATTCTTGTTATTATTTTATTATAGTATTAACATTGGACTATGTAGTTTTATTAATTTAGTTAGTCAGTATAAATTTTATTAATATCGTTGTATTATTTTTTACTTTATTTTTATTAAAAGTATTGTTGGTGTTATGAGGTAAATGGGTGATTATTGATGTATGATATGGTTATTTGTATTTTATAGTACATGGGTGTAGTGAATAGGCTGTCTTACAAGTTTTCCCTCGGCTATCTTAAGTAAGAAAGGCCCGAGAGGTGGAACGCCTCTGGTCTTTAGTGGAAGTTGATTGCAAAGATGCAGCATGTATTCAATTGGCGATGTATTCTGTATACGAATATTGTATTGAGTTTTAATGATTTTTATAATAGATTAGCTTGTGTATGATGGTAATTGATGTAGAGTAAGTTCGCTATGTCATATGAGCGGTGCGGAATTTTTGTCGTAAAAAAAATGAAGAGAAGTCGGTTGTTTAGAGCGAGGTGCGGTGAAGCTATGGTAATAGATTATTTAAAGAGTAAGATTCGGTACTGGGAGGTGCAGTGTTTCTATAAGTGGATGTAGACGGGTCTTGGTGGGTGCTTCTAAGTAGGATGCGGTGTGGTGGTGGGGGTGTGTGCGCCCTGCGTAGGAGTGTGCAGCGCCGAGTGGTAAGCGTGAGTTCGCCTTCGCTGGCGCTGGGATTGATTATGAGTGTATATAGTACGTAGTAGTAGTAGTTATGGATATTATAGTGGGTGTAGGTGAGTGTATTGCGTTTATGAGTTATGTGTAGTATGTAGTGGTATTAGTTGTTGTATGATGGTGTGAGGTATAGTACGGGGTAGTGTAGGGTTAGTATATGAGTAGTGGTGTGTAGTAGTGTATAGATGAGGAGATGGGAGGAGTATGAGAGAGAGGATGTGGGAGGTGAGAGTTGTATGTGAGGGGAGTGAAGAGGAGAATTATATATATGAGGTTGGAGTTGTAGGTAGTAGTCTGGTTGGAAGTATTGTGTAGGGGGGTAGTAGTGGGTGAGTGGGTGAGTTAGTGTTGTTGAGGGTGAGGACTTAGGTCTGTATAGGGTGTGTAGGTAGTAAGATATTACCTGTGAAAGTGAGGGGGTAGTAGTTTAAGTGTTGTGTAGAATAGTGTTGGTCGGTAGAGGTGAGTGTAGATGTCCGATTAGGTTGGCTGTGATTGTATTAATTGATAGTAGTGTATATGTGTGTTTAGGATGAGTATGTGTATAGAGGTATTAGTTGTTGTAACATAGGCGGTATATGTATGAGAGTTGTAAGTGATATGATGAGTGGTTGAGTTATAGGTGGTTATGGAGGTTGAGGTTGAGGGATGGTGTTGTGTGTGTGGTGTAGCGAGCAGTTGAAGTTTGTGAGTGTTGTGGGCTGTGATGCAGTATCGAGTATTGATAAAGTATTTGGTGCTAGAGGGTAAGATCGTTCGGATTGGTAGATGGCTGTGTTGGTATTGATGTTTTGGTTGTTTTGGTGTTGTATGCTCGTTGTTGTACCTAGATTAGGTCTTGGTGTTGAGTGGGTGGTACGGAATAGGCAATTATTATGATGAGAGGGGAAATGGGGTGGGGTGTGTGGTCGGGATGAGGTTATGTTGCCTCGCGGATGGATGAATTTAGGTGTGGCGTGTGGGGCCAGATGTGGATGGTGGTGGTATTTTACGTGTGTTTGCGCCATTTGCGTGGGCTGTGTGGTATATTTTCGTGTCACCTGTTTTCCGTGGGTGTGGGTGTTGACTGTTCGGCACTGTGTTCCGATTTTTGAAGATTAGTGCCGAGGTGTGAGATGATAGGGGCCTGTTCGTAGGGGGTAGGAGGGGTATGAAAACAGAGGTTGGGTGGTTGTTTCAGACGGGATTTTTTGAATGTTAAATGCAGGGTTAGGGGGTTGGCTGTGAGTGAAAGAACGAACAATGTTGTGGTGAAATTTGGTAGCGGGGTTAGGGTGGTGCTTTAAAAAGGAAAGTGAGAAGGGGGAGGAGGTGGAGAAAAAAGAAAATATAGATAGAAAAAGAGAAAAAAGAAAACGGTTTCAATATTTTTGAGACGTTGGTGGGTGAAAAAAGAGTTGGTTTTGTAATTTTGTTTTAAATTAACTGTGGTGAATCGTTGTGTTTATTGTTGTTTCCTGTTTAATTGAAAAAGACTTGCTTGGCGCAATAAGGGTATAATGAAAGTTGAGTTCAGTGGGAATTGTGCGTAAGTAATTTTGTGGCGATAGGTAAAGTAATTGGTGGCCTGTGTATAGGTATTTGTAAATTCAATTGTGGAAAAGTTGTAATTATAATATTTGTTCTCGTTGTAAAAATGAATAAAGTGTTCATTATTGTTGAGTGAGGAGGTATGAGAAACGTAGTGTATGTGTATAGAGGGATAGAAGACGATGGCTTTGTTGTGATTATTTTCAGAAATAAGAATGACAATTTTGCCTGTAGTGTTTTTCTTCATTCACATTGGTGGGTAAATAGCTGTGTGTGGGGCTTGTTCGGGTTGATAAAGAGTGCATCTAGGCTGAGAGGCCTGTCTAGATGGGGCAGTGTCTAGGAGGTTCGTCCGGTTCGAATGACATTATATAGTAGTATATAGCAGGTATATATGGTATTTAGTATGGTGGGTAGGTGTATGGTAGGTATGTATGATTATGTAGAGGTAGTTGATAGTTATAGTATTAGGTTAAGGTAGTATCTACGGATATATATATGAATATATGAGGTAGGTATTTAGTATTATGATAGTGTATGATATTATATGAAAGGTATGTACTAGTAGATAAATTAGGTGAGTGTGTAAGCTTGGTTTGAGGTAGTATAGTATATTAGCTAATAGGTAGTATTAGGGACGTAGTATTAGTGTATTGGAGAGATATATAAGTATATGTAGTTAGTGATAGTCGTTTAGTTGTATATATTATTGAGTTTAGGTATATGTGTGTAGTATGAGAATAGGTGGTAGTTTAGTATAGTATATAGTATATATATAGTATAATATTAGTATTATTATACTGTATATTTATATTTATACTATTATATATAATAATATATATATATAGTATATATATAGTATAATATATATATATAGTATACATTTAGTTATTTATAATATGATAAGTATAGTTTATATAGTATACGTTTCATTATTTCTTATATTATATGTAGTAGTATTATATGATATAATTATATATATAGTATTAGTATATATATATTATATATATATATGTAATATATTAGGTTTATACTATATATAGTATCAATTACTATTATATTAGTAATATAATATAGTAGTAGTATTAGTAGTATATATATATATAGTATATCAATTACAGCAGAACTATTATTATTAAATATAGTTATAATAGTATATATAGTATATATATATATATATATATAGTAAGTATAATAGTATAGTATATATATATAATATATTATATATATTGAGGTATAGTATATATATATATTATTATATAATAGTATATAGGATTATATATATATAGTATATATAGTATTAATTATTTATAGTATTATATTATTGATAGTTATATATTAAATATTTTATTGATAACTCCTATTAGTTATTATTGTAAGTTATATAATTTGATTAATATGTTTTATAGAAAGTAATATAATATTTGAGTGTTTTGCAGGTCAAATATGAAATGGGTTATAGTATATATATATATGACTATATAGTAGAATAGTATTATAATATATATATAGTAAGTATATATATATATAGGTAATAGTGATATAGGGTATAGTATTATTGTTATTATTAGGATAGTTATTATTATTTTATAATAATGTAGTATTAATTGAGTATTAGGTGATATAGTAGTATGATAGTATTATATATAGGTAGTAATGTATATGATGAGGTATGAGTAGTAGTAGTATAGTTGATGTATATATATGATATAGTAGTTATGAAGATTATATATATAATATATAGGTAGGTTTAACCTATATTAAGTATATATATAGTAATAGCAGGTTTAGGGTTATATGATATTATATATATTATATATATAGTATTATATATAGTATATATATATAATAGTGTTATTATATATATATAGTATATATATAGGTATTATATTAGTATTATTTGTTAGTATATATGATATGTGGTGTAAATAGTATGTATAAGTAAGGGGTTAGAAGGAAGTCTTTTAATGTGCATATGTGTTTGAAGTCAGAGTATATATATTGATATGCGGATGGTGTTAACAGGGGAAGTTACGGAGGGGCGTGGCGCAGGGTACTGGCTGGTGAGGTGGTGATGGGGGGTTTGGTCTCCTAACATAGTAGAATCTGTATTATGGTAAGGTGGTCCGGAAGGGTAGGTAAATAGATAATAGATGAATAGTATAGAGTGTGATATAATAAGTAGATAATATATATAATAAATGAATAATTAAAGTGATAGATAGATAATAAATATATAAGTTGGAATATATAAGGTGTGAATAGGAGAATGAATGAGAGAATTATAATAGATATTATAATAGATATGATAATTACATAATATGATGAGATATGTAAGGTAGATTTTTAGATTGAGTATAGTGATTTGCATTAATGAGAATTGAATGAAATGAATAGGATAATAAATAATAAAATAATAATTAAGTGGTGGATAATAATATGGTAATAATAATTGGAATAATAAAGGGGCAGAATAATAAGATGAATAATAAGAGGAAAATTAAGTAACAAAGTAATGATCAATTTATGCAAGCATCTACTGGGTATTGGATGGGGTGGAAGTATTGAGTGTAGGGCGAGGAATAAGCTAATTCCCCTATAATTCCTACAGTTAACCTTATCCACTTTACTCTTACATAAGTGAACTATTACTTTTTTCCTCCTATCTCTCCATAAACGCCTTGTTACACAACTTCCAAATCCACTCAATGACAATCTCGTCTCCTTTCTTGATCATTTCAAGAGTAATTTCATCTATACCTGCAAAGTTACCATTCAACAACATTCTCATTCTATTAATTGACTCCTTCTCCTTACTAATAACCTCATCCCCAAAATACCTATTCTTTCTTGTACCGGGTTGGGTGGGTGATGCAGTAAAAACAACACAGAAAAGAGAAAATAAAATTTGTGTAATAAATATATTTTTTTTAAACAGTAATATATATAGAAGATTATAAGGAATCAGTTAAGAAAAAAAAAAAAACATTTTAAACGTAACAAAGTTAAAACAAAAATGAATACAGCTTTATCACAATCCTTCGACAATTATAATGCCCATCATTTCATCCTAACCCTATTCTACTTTTTTATGAAAGTAAAATTTGAAAGTCCTGACATATTAAGAATAGCCTGTGTTTGTCGAGGATCTTGTATATTAAGTATAGCTTGATGACAAGAATTATCCACAATTGAAGAAGAAGCATCGACATGATTATAACCTTCATTTAAAAGTAGTCTTTCATCTTTTAATCTCTCTACTTCCTCTTGGTGTTCTTTAAATAACTGTTCTTTCCTATGTTCATAACTTTTGTTAATGTGTTTGATTTTTCCAAGTATTAGACTAAGCATGTTGTTCGTATGTTTCGCAGCCGCTTTCTTCTTCTGTTCAGCTTCTAATCGAGCTTCTAGGTGTGACAATCTTTCTTCAGGCCTTAATGAGCTTTGTAAACGTTTAAGAGCTCTAAAAAAGTTACGAGGCAAGTCATCGTACCTTCTGTCTTCCTCCTCCTCCTCTTCTTCCTCTTCCTCATCAGTTTCAGGATTCCTGATTATAACTTCGTTTCTCTTTCTTTTCCGACTCCTGCTAAAGGCACCGAATTGTTGATCTTTGGATAAAAATGATGATGTCAAAGATCCCTTGAAATTTGGGGCACTTCTGTGGTCTGGAAGAACTGTCAAAAGAAAAATAAGGAGGATCAGACCTCACATTAATAAGGGTTTTGCTAGAGGAATGTATCCTCATGGTGTCCAACGAATGTGAGGTGCACACCAAAAAATTATCTTTATGTTCATTATTAATAAAAGTACATTGCGAGAATGCTTATTTTTTAGTGATGTACTGAGTCCAGGACTCTGAAATCAGGCCAGTGTTTGAGGACTTGTTAGACCTAGCAAAATTTAGCCGAGTCCAGTAATAAACAATCGAAAAAATTTTTGCAACTTTTTTTTTTTTATAATAATTTACTTGCATACTTTTATAAATTTAACGTGCATAGAACTGACGAGGACAATAACATGTGCAACCAATTTGACAGGTGCAACAATCCTATTCTGCTACACATACAGTTGTATAATATGAAAGTGTATCAAATAAATTAAAGATTTTAAAGAAAATCAAAATGTAAAAATTCAAAGTCAAAAAATATTTTACAAATTAAACCTCTCAGAATTGTTAAAACAAATTTGCATTAATATTCTCTGATAACCAAAAAATAGTAAGGCAATCCAATAAAAATGTTTTAGAATAAGTCTTGTTGAACAATAATGGCATTCATTTGATTAGAGCTCCTTCGAAAAGATAAATCACTGCAAATAAAGGACACACACACACAAGTCTAAGGCTACGTACACATGATGGCGTTGTAACGCGCGCTGTCTATCACGGCATACTATATGATGACTACAGACGGCTTACCAAATAAAAACTCGAGGCACCCTGCTAGCGCGCGCTTCACGAGGAACCTTCTAGACGCACGCTGCTGCGCGCGTTTAAGACAGAGCGCGCGCTGCATGCTACGCCCGTCCGTACTTATCATATAGTATGCCCTATAGACAACGCGTTGCTTAGCGCGCGTGCCACCGCCATCATGTGTACTAAAGCCTAAGTCTAGCCCAATTATCTCGTCGATATAATGCTCCCAACATACACAACAATCTATGAATCAGATCAGAGCTAAACAGCTAATCAAAGACCTAAACACTGATTCGAATTGTCTTGTCATAATCTGCAATCTATATTAGGGCATTCCCAGGACAGATCACCACAGAAAATTAAGAAATTAACCATTAGGTCTCAGATTTTTGGGTTTGAGCTCCACCCCTTTACTTTAAAGAGCCCTAACTTGAAAACCTTTAAATACCCCGATATATATATATATAATATAATAATATATAACTTAAATATATTTCTATAAATATAATATGTATACAAAGATAATATAGTAACTTTTAATAATATATTTATTGGAAAATATAATCCCTTTCCCCAAACTTGGGGTAAGGTGCGTACATGCATCGGGTTCTTAGAAGTATAGAAGAATTATGACAAGTCTAAAGAAGCTAAGCCTACCCCCCCTCGTATACCTATAGTCGAAACTCATCGCAAGAGTCAGAAAGTCCACCCTTAGACTTCACCGCCGAGAACGACCCTCACATGGCATACGGCAAGTGTAGGTTCACCCCTGCCCATGTGGATCACAACCATACCCGCCTCACAAAACCCGCCATTCACTCGTATGATGAACCTTTCTTCTCGCCCTCTAGCAAACTCGCATTCCTACTACTCAATCCACTTTTCTTTTCGGCTCCAGCCAGCGAAGCTCAACACACTCACCACATACAATCCCTTAATCTGTAGAGAGAGTCAAATTAAACGCAAATTTACCACTCAAGTTTTATAAATAAATAGATCTTCTATCTGATGTGACTCTTATATCGGAAATATTTTGAGCCGTTCATTTGCCATTGTGTTACGCTGATAAGAAAATGCTAATCAGTTTAAGCAACTAATTTCAGGGCATTAATCGAACGTTGTTTACAAAAATTTGATTCGCCTGTTGTGGGACCACGTGGTTTTGAAGTAAACAGAAATAAAAAAAAATAATAAATGGTTTTATTACAATTGATCAACTATTGTGATGGAAGTTATCGATTTGGGAAGAAATTAGATAAAGCAAATTTCATGAATGAAACATTTCGTCAAAATCAAACGGACCTATTACGCTCGCATCTCTTGTTGACATGTGCATAAGCATTTTCCGTTAAATAGTAGTAAGCACGAAGAAAGAGCCACGCTTACGAAGTTAGGAGAAGATTCCTTACTTGGTGAGGCCATTTGTCCTTAAATTGTGGCAAATTGACAAAGATGAGAAGGCCACTGAGCATTTTCCTAGAATTTTCGTAAGCCAAAAAAAGCATAAATCAAAAAACGACAGGCGTGAACTTTCTTCACAACTTGTGTGTCTCACGCTCTGATGAGGAGCCAACATTTTTGGCAATCCCAATCCCTCTCCCGACAATCATAGAGAAAGTATCATGTGAACTAGTATAATTCCTTCCCATGCATGATTACAAGAGGGAGATAATTTAGAGAATATCGTGTAAGACTAGCACAATTGAAATTTTTAAGCTTAAAAATTTCAAGCCACCGACCAGTTCACTAATTAGTATAAAACTTTTGAAAGTAGTTTAAAAAAAGAACCAAACTTGGGAGCAAAAGTTAAAAAGCCCAGTCAACTACATTCAAATAAGAACATTAGAATTCGGACTCATTCCTATCAAAATCAACACATAATTTATGGAAATTGTCTTAAAGGGCATGCAATAATGTTTCAAGCCAATCTCTTTCGTAATTTAATCTAATTCTACCTATAATTTTTCTATTTTACTTATTGAAAGGATCAGAGTACATACTATATTATTATACCTTTGCTAATTTATACTAGTTAAAAAATATTTTATATATACTCAAAGTTCACATTTCCCTGTGATTTAATTATTATCATTATTATTATGGTATCTTATATACATAAAAAAAATTATCCGATAAATTAATCAATTATATTATTATAATAGGATTTCCCAATAACAGATTTCCACTCCAACTCGAATCGAGCATAAAACCTGGACTCTTGAGTAGGGCCTCAAATTCTGGATTCAGTACATCACTAAATTTTTCTTTGTTCAATGGTAAATAATGTTCAACAGGTAGTCAATCACACACACAGAGGCTCAGAAGTTATAATAGAAACCTCAATGAACAGCACACATTATCTCCGAGACAATGAAATATCCTTGGGTTTGAGCTCAGAAATTTAAAAAAAGAAATTACAATTTAAATCTATTTATCAATTGTCTCTACTGAAATAATTAAGAAGTATATAAAGTTAGAGAAAAACTTTAAACTGAATGTAGTCCATAAAGACATCTTACTCAATGACCTGGTACTGAGGAGCAATAAACGTGTTTGAAACCTTCTAACGCGAGAATAAGACCACTTTGGAGTTATCCTCCGGTTCTTCAGTTCTGCTTGGTGAGCGGAACCTCAGAGATTATTAAACCAGTTCTCTGACGAGTTGTTCACCAGAGACACTGATAACCTCATCTACATTTTACTGCAATACTCATGATATATATAAAGTTATAGATAATATAGTAATATAGAATATATATATATAGTATATATAATTATTATATATCTAATATATTATATATATATATATATATATATAATATATATATATATATAATATATTATTTATATTATCTATCTGTTGTGTTGGGAAAAAACCGTTTTTTCAAATCATGTTTTTTCAGGAAAAAACAGTTTTTTCATGTTTTTAGTTTTTTCAGTTTTCGTTTTTTTTTTCATTTATAATGTATTTTTAAAAATATAAAGAGTAATATATATTCACTGAGATTTATTTTTCAAATAATGATTACTCATAGCAAATATCCATTTATTAAAAATTGCAGAACTACCTTTCTCTATATTTATCAAATTTCGTTACAGATGTGGTATTTAGGTTGTACCAGGCAGCCTGCTTTTGAGCCGACTTCTAATTTTACATGTATTTTACAGTTGTACACATAATCATATTTATAAACTTAGTTTTAAACATTAATGTAATATATTTATATAGAATGAGTACTGAATGACAAAAAAACCTCAAAAGACTTAAGAGATGCAAAATGAATATAATAAAAAAATATTGAAATTAAAATATAACAAGATTGTTAAAGAAGAGGAAGAGAAATTGATGTTAAATATTTGCTTTGAATATCAACAATAGATTCACTAACACTAGTCCCACTCCCAACCCCAGTCAACTACTGAACGACTACTTCTTGATCTACGTCAAAAGTCATTATCACTGGGCTCATCAGCTGATCAAGCCACATAATTATATGACTATAAGTCTATATCTCATAGTCTATGAAATTCTGTGTAAAATACAGTGGGAGGAGCAGCGGGCATAACAGGACTTCTTAAGCTTAGCTGCGCTTAGCATAATCATCTCTTCAGTGCAAATTTCAAATTCCACGTCTACTAGATTAAGGCAAAAAATTACTAGTTTGCAACGTCCTACCACAACGAAATGACATTCATCGGAAGGCCTCTACCTTTTTTCCTAAAAACTACAAATTTACACATTTTTGCATGACATTCTAAATTCTATTAAATTAATTATATAAAAAATGGTTACTGAAAAGCTGAAACAGTAAGAAAACATAATGAAGCCACAAACAAAATATTAGATATCAAAATCAGAATATAAAATAAAAATATAAACCCATAAAAAAATCCATTACCTTGCCAGATTTACACCCTAGGAATTTGAAACCATAAATCTCAAATTAGATCATATTTGAATAAATTAATAAATGTTCAAACATGTAAATTCCACCAACTTAATTGAAAAAAACAAATCTTGTTTTTTTTTTCAAATCGTGTTTTTCATGAAAAAAAAACTGTTTTTTTCGGAAAAAAACGAGCTTGTTTTTTTCCTTTCCCAACCCTAATCTCAAGTAATGTATGTCTTTTTCCATTATTTACAGAAGTAGTGCCAAATTTTATTAAATTACTTTAGCAAAAAAAAAAAGTATAGATTTTAAGGCATTACCTATAGGTCATATAATTAAGTAATAATAAATAAAAATTAAGAATCAAGAATAAGATCACAATTCAGAATAAGAACAAAAGGTTAGAGTTAGACAAAATAGGAAGAAGAAATTGGACAAAATAATAATAATAAAGAAGTGAGAATTATATTTACAAATGAATGAATATTGAAGTCACCTACCAGAATAACTACAAGAATCTACTTAAAAAGAATTATATTCACAAATAGAAATAATTGAAGTCACCTACAAGAATAACAACAAGAAATTACTTCAAAATACTACTGTGAGTATTGAATATATAACAATAATTTACATTCTTTAAATAAAATATATACAGCATGGGAGATAAGAATAAGCAAGAAATAACTAAGACATAAGATGACGGTACCACAGTTCAGTGGAGATGAAGGAGAGGATTTTGAAAAATTTAAAAGAAGTGTGAATCTGTGGAACAAGAGCAAATAAAAGATAAAATCCGGCACATGACAATAGATAATAAAATATTCATGAAATAGGAATGAAAGCATTATGAAGTTGCTAAAATAGACAGATGAAGACTTATTCAAATCGGATGAACACATCTTATTACTTACATTGTTGGAAAAAAAAATTGGTAAAATAAAGGATCAAAATGATTACTACAAGTTTAAAAAATTTAACCATGTCAAGCAAGAGGAAAATGAAAACTTGAGAGAATTTATTAATAGGTTTGACAATCTCAAATTAGAAGTTGAAAAAATACCTGACATACAACTCTCAAATAAGTATCTGGCTTATATGTTGATAGATGCAACAAACTTAAAAGATTTAGAAAGAAACAATTCTAATAATAATAATGTACATAATGATGAAATATATAGAAGACACAATAATCAGAGACTGAGATGATTAACAACCGACTTGGGTCATGAGAAACAAGAAGAGACTTTGTGTTGATTGGAAGAACGGTGCTGCAATGTGCTGCGACATAACTGAGCATTCAAGTCAAATGTAGAACCAAGAAACTGTAAGGTCATGATCGAGAAAATTCAAATACGAACTGAGGTTGTAAATGAGTAAATAAGACATGTGTTTGATGTGTGTATGCAAGTATGGTCATATGCAAAGATTACAAAATGCAAATGAAAAGAAAATAATTTAATTTAACCATGTATATAGGGAAGAAAACTTGGGATTGGACAAGGACCAGAATAGATTCTGATGTTTAAGTCAGTAGTGTCCATATGACTACCGTTCTGGCGAAATATGACAGAACACCAACTACAAAATAATAAAGGAGACTCAAAAAATGGAAGAACAATGGGGGATAGATGAGTGGTAAAATATTAAAGAAAAAAAATTTCCTTGTAAGGTTAAAACTGAAGGATTCAATAAATACAGATATTGAGGAATGTACCGTTTATGGAAAAAAACACTCTTAAAGAAAATGGAAGCAGAAACAAATGGAAAAACAAACCATAAACCTAAAGACCCTCAATTGTACAAACATTGCTTTAAAAGAAATAAAACGACATAACACAAAGTATTGACCTATGTAACAAGATGTATGGACAATTTATAATGAATGATATAAAATTAAAGAAAATAGAAAGGAAAAATTGAAGAAACTACACTATCAATTTGCTTCATGCATCAATGGAAAAAATATGGAAGCTAATAAAAGAAGCATATTTACTTAAGGAAGAAGACAAAGGAATATCTAAAGAGATAAAAGAGGAGTTGGAAGAAATCCTCAGGACTTGTAATACCTGCATTAAGTTTAAAAAAACACCGCCACGACCTGTAGTGGGAAATAAAATGGCTTATAAATTTGGAGACATGATTCATCAGATGTGAGAGATCAACAGTTAAAGATACGTAGTCATAGTAATATCAGCCTACCCCATAACACAGGCAATTGGTTAAAAAGTAAAAGTCAAAAATTATAGAAAATATGTAGTAAGTGAAAACAAATTCGCGTAATACCGAAAAACATTTTAACTGATCTGAAAGAGTTCCAGAACATAAATATGGAGTATTTTTGTACGAAGTTGAACATAAAAATAAGTACTGCAAGTGAGAGTCCATATAGTAATGGTCTATGTGAAAAACAAGTAGGTCTCTTGAAGGATTCATTGTATAGAATGAAAGAAGACGGATGTGATATTAAACAAAGTTTAGCTTGGTCTGTAAATGCTAAGAACTCACTAAGTAATATAAATGGATATGCACCAAATCATTGTATTTGGAAGAAACCTCATTACCAAATATAAATAGATATAATAATTCCAGCAATGTTAGATCCCGTGGAAGAAGATGAACGAGTTAAAAAGTTAGCTGAAAAAGCAAATCAGTTCATATAGAACAAGAAACAGAGGAGTAACTCTTTATTAAAATATTTAGAGAAAGAATCCGTAGATGAAATTTTTATAGTAAGAATTTATTATAAGAAAGAACGAGAAAAAAATGAGAGTACGGTTAAAATTATAGGATAGATGGGAAGGACGTTGATTAAACGTGAATTAACATAAAAGAAATAAACATTAATAACACATAACCAGAACAAAAGTAATAAAGAACCGAACATAACAATGACAAAGAAAATGATTATAAAAAAATAAGAAGAAATAGAAGAAAAATAGAAGAGAGAAAGAAAAAGAAGAATTAAAACAAAATAAAAAATAAAATGTATGTTAAAGAATTTAAAATACAGATGTATAAGAAATCCACAGAAAAGAAAAAGAAGTTATAACCAACATGAAAAAAAAATGTATTACTATAAAGCTGACTAACAAGAATAATTGAAGAAGTCATAAAAATAAAGATAATAAATAGAGCTGGTAAGGCAAAAGTACAAGATAAAAACATTTGTATAATTTATAATAAAAGACAAGAAAAAACCTACATGATAGATTTACAAGATTATAAAGATTTTGAAAAATAGAGCAAATGATAGTGAAGATTTTGAGAGAAGATCAAGAACTCTTGGGAAGGATCAAGGAGAAGAGAGACAGAAGATGAAAAAGAACTGTAAATATTATAGTATATGATGAAAGTCATAATATAGTTAAAAAGAAGATGAGACTGCCCAATTGGGTAGTAAAATGTGCAGTGACGCTAAAAGCAAAAAAAGAAAAGGTGAGAAAGTTGGAAGCGAAAAGGTATTTGAAGAAGTATAGACATGAAACAAAAACTAAAACTACAAGATGGATTATAAGCAAAATAAAAAAGTGGAATCGCATATAAAAAAGCTAACTAGAGCTAGAGTTATTGAGAAAAACTAATAAAAATAGAGCATCCCATTGAGTGCTGACACACTAAATTTATAATCACAATAGTCCAGCAAGAAAACTGAAAGTGCCACAGCAATTATATTAAAACTGCCTAGTTACAAGGCAAAAATAATGGAGGAAAGAATATCTGAAACTCCGTATAGAGCTAATATCTAATAAATATGGAAACTACAGAAGACGTATTATGGACTTAAAGATCGCGCATAGAAATGTACAAACATTAGAACTGCCGTATAGAAGCAGGACTTTGTCAAATTATGACCTACAAATACCCATATAAGATAAAAGAATAATTAGTAGGAATCAGCTCATTCATGTAGATGATTATGATATCAGGAGGCTAGTAAATTTCCCACAGTGGAAAAATGACAAAAAGGAAAAAAAACCTTAAATTGAAAGAGAATTGAAGCAATTTAGATCCTTGATTGGTAGTCTCAATTGGGTATCACAGCATACAAGACGAAGTTAACGTTGGAGTCACCGTACGGCGTTAGGATTTATAAGGACTTAAATTGAAACAAATAAAAAACAAGAATTAAAAAGAAAACAATATAAATTAATTTGAAAAAGGAATATAAGAAAAATTATTGTTATTCTAGACTTCATTTGGGAATGTAGATAACGGACATACACAAATAGGTTATTACATATTAATATCAGACAAAGAATTGAGAAAGAAATTCCCTATAACATGGAAATCTAAGAAATGTAAAAAAGTGTCTAGATCAACTATGCATGCAGAAGCTATAGGAACAATGGATGCCATCGACGAAGCTCAATTTATAAGAGAATTGTGGAAAGAAATTAAAAAAGATCTCAATATAGAAGTAAGAACTGATAATTATACTTTACAAGGAATGTCAAACAATCCAGTTAAAGCAGAAGCCTTCGAATTGAAATGGCGGCATAGAGAGATTTTATTAAAAACCAAGATAACAATAAAATAAAGTGGGTTAGTTGCCAAGAGCAAATAGCTGATATAATGACCAAAGATAAGGGCAAAAATATATTGCCCAACCTAGAAATAAGTGAGAATTATTAAAATGACGCGAAATAAGCATTAGATAATTTCATTATATATGCACTTTAATATATTTTAAACGGAAATCATATCACCTTGATATGGCTATTTATTAAAGTTACGTTTAATAAGGTATAAGCAAATCAAGTTCTAAAGTGAGGTAGAATAATTCAACAGGACATAAATAGCATTAATAAAATAATAAATTAAGAGATAAAGGAATTAAGATCGCAATTTAAAATAAATATTAAAATAGGAAGAGAGAAATAGGAGCAAAAGAAATTGACAATAATAAGAAAAATAAAAGAATTGAAATTATACAAAATAATGAAAAAAAAACCCTTTAAAAACACCTATAGGAAATATTAAACATATTTATATAAAAAATGAAAAAATAATTAAGATACAAGAGTTACAATCTAAATTTCCCTAGAAAAGTTTTCTAGTATTATAGGAAAAAATATAACAAAATTACACACCACACACACAATATATATATATATAATATATATATATATTATATATATATATATATATATATATAATATATATATATAATATATAATATATATATATAATATTATATATATATATAGTAATAATTATAGATATATATATATAATATAATATAATCACACCTTCTTTCCCAAGACGGGTAAGGCTAAATTAATTGATCTAATCTTTATTATTTGATTTTTTCAAAATTGCCTTTAATTTTATTTCACAAAATTGGTAAATTAACTAGAATATACCTAAATAATAATAAGTTATAAAGTATAATCCATTAGTTTATCCTAATTCATTTCTTTAAAGTATTAAATGATATTAAGAGTATATACAATCTAATATCCCTAGAAAAGTTTTCTATATATATATAATAATATATATATATAGATAATATACTATAGATAAGGTAAGTAAAGAGTTATCGAATAGAGAAAAAGACAAATACAAAATACAAGTGGGAGAACAAGTCCCGACCACAGATTAACAATATCCTTGTAATGTGTAACGATCAGAGGCGGCTATATCTTCCTATTTGTCCGAGGATATATACGGATGATCAAATAGTAAAGTAGTCTTCAACACTTATAATAAAAATACTTTATGGATGGAAATGTTAGTATTGGATAACATAGAGGTAATAAATAAGAAATTGAAATCAGAAGAAGTATAGCCTATAGAAATAATATATAATATAGAATATATAACCTTATTTATATTTTATAATATATATATATATATATACAAGGGTAGATAATATTATATTTATTAAGAAGCAACTAAAATATATAAATAAAATTACCACGCGCACCAATGACGTCGATACAATAACTAATACAGTATAACATACTATTGGTGAGTTGATACATAACAAGTCAGATTTATTTAATCAGTATATAGTTCTAGATTAATATTTTTCATGGACAGTTGCCCGCAGTGAAGACGGAACACTCGAAATATGTGAATGACATACTTCATATTATGAGAACCTGACTCAAACGTGATATACGACATCGATTCCTGACTCATGTATCTTTCGAACTATGCGAATGAATAACCTTCCTTTGATATAATAAGTATGAGCCAACGATCCACATGAGATCGAAGAGATTATGTGATGATCCCTAAAAAGAGACAAAGACACCTTCTACAGCTTTCTGTCTCCGATTGTAAACCCATTTATTTTTTTACTGATTTTTTTCTGAGTCCCCTATAGTAGCAAGACCCACCCACGCTCCACAAAGCTGGCCACACTGGGTTCTGCAAATAAAATCAAAATATAATCACAAATAGGTCCTGGAACATAACATTTGGTTTTTTGGCTTTGGTGATATAGTTTAGAGAAGAAATAAACCGAACAGTACCAAATTTTAAAAAATACACAACCAAACATCAGATACGGCTACTATCCTTCAAGCAACTGAAGATTACGACTCACGAGTATAACAATTCACAAATCGAGTACCATCCTATTAGAGATGAATTACGATAGAGACAAAAAAATCTATATATTAGAATTTTTAGATTAGTTCCATAAAAATAATGTACAAATCAATGATACTACATAAGAGTGAGGATATAGAAGGATAATCGGAGAGTAAAAAATATTGGGATAACGAGAGAAGTTGATTTATGCGAATCCGGTAGAATGAAAACTATGCTGAACATTCGCACGTCGCGAACGAATAATAGCAAGCTCCAGCCGCGAACACATTCAATCGTAGAAATATGCTTTAGCGAAGCTATTGCAGGGTTATAGATCATTCAACAAAATCCCATTTCGGTCATTAAAAATTGGCACGCGCTGTACTGTGTTCAGTGTAACATATAGTCACTCAGGTGATTGATGAACTATATTGTGGCAATCCTTGAGCGCTTGCACAACATATTCGACGCCAGAAAGTAAACGTTTCGTCCTAGCGAGTTAAAGAAAACGCCAGCTCCCTCCCGCAGATTCGCTCCATTCAAGTCTTTACCAACCTCTTCATGCATCATTTCGTCCATAGTCGCCTGCTTTATCGCAAAAAAGAATCGAACAACCTCCCACCTGGATCCCCAAGAAAGAAAGTATGCGTACGGAGCCTAAGTAATCGAGATTCAATGGTCTACCTATTCATAATAAGGTAGCCTTTCTGATCTTTTCATTAAATTTAACCGCTATCAGATATTATTACTCATGTAGAATCAGCTCCAATATTATTGAGGATATATGGTGCCCAATTTGCCTCTCGTCACGATTTATTTCATTGCCATTAACCCTCTAGCATTGAAATTAATTGAGTCCTAACATAAAATAAAGTTATTACTATTTCGAGATGTGGTAACAGTCAGTCATGAAAAATTGTAGTACTTCACATCAATAGTATCCGTATTGAGGTTAATAGATATAATTATTTAACTTTATTGTATAATACATAATTAATCAAAACAGAAAAGTTAGATTACCTAAAAATAATATGTATTTTTTTATAAAAAGTAGAAGTTACGAGACCCTCTGACAACCCCTCCCCTGTACATCAACATAGCCCGTACCATTAATTCTAGCCTGTGAAAATATGAACTCAATTGAAGGCGTAGGTATAGAGGTATAATGGAAAGTAGTAAATCATGATGAAAAACAGCATAACGCCTTAAATTAGTTCCCTGGTATTATAGATACCTAGTCAGATTAATATATAAATAACGAGATAAACTCTAATCTAATTAACTAGTGAAATAATACAGTTAATGAATGACCTTATTAATAACAAATATAGCAAGCAGAATGCTTTAGATTGGTAGGAAGAGGTCAGTAATGCAAGCAATATATGTATGATAACGAAAATTATATAATAAAGAGCTGAAAAACCAAGGATTATCCTTCATTGTACGTAATGAGAAAAAGCAGACACCTTGAAAAGAAATTATATAATATATAAATAAGATGTATTAATGAGAAACTGCGCAGAGAATTCAGTTATAGATTCTGCAGAGCACCTCGCGATACAGAAGATCGAGAGGCAGCAACGAGAATATTGGGTATTGAAGAACAAGAGATAACTTGTACACAATGATGAATTCATCTTCAAGATGATTATTTAAGGCATCAACATGCTCAATCTATGTGCTAAATCGGAACAAACCCAGGAAGACATCCGTACAATCTCCCATTGTACAGAACTCGGGTGGGGTTTGCGAAATACTGCCGCCCAGCCTACTATTTGTATAGGATATCTTACAGCTTCAATAAGTTCTATGTGCAACGGCCTTACCAATCTATCATACGAGACAGCCACAGTACAAACGTACTTCAAATCTTCATAATCCGGTCCCATTCCACTAAATATATAACTGTAAAATTACACAAGTCGCCTCCAAGATTATCTATATTACATATTAACTAAGAATCCAAGCGCCAGATATGACAATATGTTTCAGGGTATTTGATTATGTACAATAAATGATAATAAATAGTTATCATCAAATATAGATCCTAGAAATGACCTGTAGAATAAACAGAAATAGCATACCAATAAAATTAAATTAGTGACACAGGTAAGAAATATTCTAAATCATCTAAGTCCCTTTTTATCTTATAAATAAGCCAACTCTAGAGTATTTAGATTGGAGAAAAAATGTAACTAAGACTAAACTACCCAAGGGAAATAATTTTCTAATAAGCCCTAGGTGTAATATCTCCCCAGTTTACCGAAGAAAGCAGCCTATATACAACCGACATGATGTAAATGCCCTAATATTCCCTATCGATCATAATAGAGTAAATAAATTAATCAGATATCCTTGAAATATAGTATATGACCCTCTTTTTTTACGATCGTCCAGTTTTTTAATTTTTGTTTTTCTTAATATATTTCTGAGTTTATAATATATATATATATATATATATATATATATAGATATAATATAATATATATTATATATAATATATTAATATAATATAATATATATATATATATAGATTATATAATATATATATAATATATATATATATATATATATTATACTATAATATAATATAATATTATAATATATGATAATAAAAAATATATATATATATATATAAATATATACATAAGAGAAAATAAAATATATAAGATCCTATATATATATATAATATAGAGTAAAGCAAATATTAGTACACCATTAATAATACTACATACCCCTGCGTAACGCCTTCATCCAGAGGAAAGTGAGCTATATTATACCTACAGATATGAAGGTAACACCGATAACGCTGGATAGATCAGTATGTGACAAAATATGGCATTATTAAAAATAATGAAGAAATTAGTCCACGAAAACAAAGCGAATGGAGTTTATAGAGGAATCCCAGTTCATCCACGATTTGTGTTCAGTGTAAAGCTTTTTCTAAAGGCGTTCAAAAAAATACATAACAAAGAACTCAAACCCACCAGTAATTGATGAATTCTTCAACCGGATTCGATAGTTCTAAGTTTTTAACTAAAAGGTCCGCCAGTCATATATATATCGTAAAGTGAATTTGCAAGGAATAAACCATAATTGGTATAAATTTAATTATAGAGTAGAAAGTATACTTGACGGTATCATCTCTCAAGAGCATGGGACTGCTTAAGCCGGCCAAGAAATCTATACATGTTTCTCCATTATATATTATACAGGATAAATAAGTGATCAAGTGTATCTAGCGAAAATAGTTAGGTCTTGGCTGATTCATGACTACAAATCTCGTAAACAATAAGCATCTTATTCCAAAAGTTTAATGAAATAGGTAAATATCAAAAAAGTCCATCATATTATAGATATTTAAATATATATATGTACAAAGTTTCCAAATTAATGAAGAAAGAATATTATGTACCAGAACAGACTGGCAAATCTGTGACGTCACCACCACCAAAATGCTTGACAGCCGAATAATAAGATTGAGATATGATTCAGTGAATAAAAGCTATATAAATGATTATATATACATAAAAATCAATAGTCGAAACCATATAAAGGCACTACGTGCTTTATGACTAAAATAGTATATTATTATTAGCCTAATGAACTATGAGTTATATACTTACATTAACAATAATATGAAAGTAGAACTAGTGTTAGTATTACCCTAATTTATTATAATCCATATCAGATTAATTAATTTTAGGTAAATTTTAGGTTAATTTCAGATGTAAATAAAATACTTTAATATAACGTTTAAATTTATTCATAAATAAAATAAAAGAACATTTAGTATATAAATTAATATACTTATGAAATACTTTTATAAACTATAATATATTCAAATGCACATGAATGTAACTCTACGTACAAAGGAGCCCTAATTTAGTATATTTAATAGCAATTATATATTAATTTTTTTATTTTAGCTTCGTTCTATTAAATCTATTTCACTATAAAGTTATAATCCCAAATCATATTTAATGTTATCTAATTGATTGATATATTCTGTTAGATATAATATATTATAAATCTATTGTCTATCCTTATTTGTTATCATTATCATTATATATTATTTCAGAACTATATTTCGTCATCCAATTATTAATTGTATAAAATTAAAGTTTAATTAATAATATATATAGATACAACACTATGTTTATGTTCCTTTAGGTGACATACTACTCTGATTCTACTATATAAGTATTCCACGAAAAAATATTGATGATTAGGAATATCTTGTTAATTATAATAAAGTTACCTATACTTGCCAAAACTCTCTCATAAAAATCTCATTCAACCTTTTATAGAACAACAGAATAAAAATATATTGAATATAATATATAAAATTGAATAAATTATCGAAATAGTAAAAAACATGCCGACCACTTTATATAAAGGATTTATCAAACTAATTAAATTGTGGACACCAAGTAATATTCTTTATATAAATTAATCCAAAATAATATATAAAACAATTTAAATAAATATATATATTTTTTAGAAAGTTGCAACAAATAGAATAATATAGTCATCTTATCAAGTAAAACGGTATTAGTATAGTAAAGGATTACTTCACCTAAATTTTATCTACGCTTATGAATATAATAAAGTCTAGTGATATAACTAATATATAATAATAATATATATTATAAATTATTAGTCTATAATAAGATTTCCTTAATTATATGATAAGACTTTCAGATTTTAATTATAGCGAATAATGAATCATCGTAAAGGCTAGCAAATCATTAAATATAACTACTAAACGTCAAAATATATAAATATAAGTAATATTAATAATCAGCAACCACCACAGTATCGTCAGTAATATTTTAATTCGTTATGAAATATCATATAATATATCAGGCCCAATAAACTGAGTAAGACTTAGAGTTAAGGTTAAAAAAACATTCCTTACCTTTATGTTCGACGATAATATATTTACTTTGTCCAATGACTTCTCACAAAAAGGTATAAAGAGTGGGATAAGGACATAAATGAAGTTTACAAAAAATATGATTAACAGCGTGAGTTTGAACGATATAATATATTACGCCGATAATCTCGCGCATAGTCTAGCATTATAATAAATAAAAAAATTACTATAATGTTTATAGGTATAAATAAGTAACGAGGATTTCTTTTATTTATAATTAGCCTGTATAGAGTTTCATTATACTCTACAAAAAACTTTACATAAATATAAATAAAAAAATTTTTAATATAATTTATTTCAAATAACTCATTTAGCAACAAATTCTGAAAACAATAATATAATTTACTTTTTAATTTGCTAATTTAACATTTTGTGGACCGTTCCCGGAAGTACTGCAATACCGGGTCGATCCGTGGCAAAGGTGGAGCAAGCCCCAATCACTTCGCCGAAGTACAAAAATCAGATTAATATCGTTGATCCCGCATAGGGATCGTATCAGATATTAAGCTGATAAGAACAGATACTACACTTTGATCTTAGCCAAAAGGCCGAATATCGGATACAAAAACAGCTCAAGGGCTAACCAATATACCACACTATCAAAGTCTTAGTATGAGCTCAGTTACTCCATCGCGTTGCACACTGAAGCGTGCGAGTAACGGAACTCGCGCATGAGCGGAAATTGAGCTATAGTCTATACCCTCTAGCCCAAATTGTAGAATTACTACATTCTTTCGTAGTAAAATAAGAGATAAGCAAAAAGTATCTCTAGCAAATAATAAAAATAAATATTTATTTTCATGAAAAAATCTAAACTAAATACGAAAAAAACTTTCAAAAAATTAAGAATACCAACACCTAAAGCAATAAGCAGTAGACCTTATTTAGTATAAATAAGCAACCAACAATACCAGAACAAAACAAAACAGAAAAAACGCCACAGCCGGTACTCATTAGAAAATTTGGTTCTAAACTAACTAACTTACCAATAAATCTAACTAACTAATATAAAGCTATATTTGTTCAATTACCTTG
>JABUQX010099530.1:10000-15927 GCA_015478945.1 Trachelipus rathkii
AAACATGTCGATCTTCGCAGGTTTACACTACTTTGATCTTAAAGAATTTATTAACTTTATCATCATTGCGTCGGCATATCAGTTTTGCTAATACCAATCCTTACAGCAATTAAACTCATATCAAAGAGATCGTTTAATGCACTGAAAATAGCAGGTGACCGATTTAAATAAGCTCTTCACGCAGAGCAAATTCGTCAATGAAGTATTCTTTGTAGCAAATGTAGCCCGTATTCAGCTTTTTGGCAATTGTAGTCCTTTTCAGGTAACGAGTACCTTCCGCTTGTAATATAGTTTCAACACATTCTACACTTCTGTACACTGTCATCCAGAATAGATCGGGTGGTAAATTTTCTATGTCCGTATTTAATATCATTTCACATAATCCCACCTCATAAGCTGATCGTTCAAGGTAAACATGGTTAACTAGCTCAGTAGTAAAATCAGCGAGTTTATTATCAGGATGTAAATCCATGGATGCTGAAGATGGTAGAGTTAAATAAAAGTGATCTATACTCTCCATGATTATAATATCCAACTGATTAATGATTCTTAACTTCACTTGCTTTTATATAAGTATTAAACTTATCAGGGTATCCCCTCCATTTCACAAGTACCCGTTATGGTAACTTGGTAATTTCAACCTAATTATTTTTTCAATTTTTTAATTTCGTGAGTTACAGGGTTGAACCTTGACTTTGGTATTCTTGTTTTATAGAACCCCCTTTTATTCCTCACCATCTAAATCCTTCCAGATAATATAATTCTAAACTGTCGCGCACTGAGTGTGAATATTTCAACTGAAAAAAAACAAACAAAATCTACGAATCCATTTCCTTTTTCTGAATCTGTTCTTACGGTTTCCTTGGCATATGAAAAATCGCTTTTACAACGAATTTGATCCGGAATTAGGCTTTCAATCTAGGACCCTAGCGATGTATGACTTCTAGTTTTCGTCATTTCTAAAGGAGTTGACTTTATAGTTCTATGGTAAGACCTTGTTATAAGAATAAGCCAGATCGTCCAGTATATCAATATATTTAAAAGTATTCATTTTTAGTAAAATACCTATGCATGCGCTCTTTAATAGTACGCTGTACTCTTTCAACTATAGCAGCTTTGTTTACGGAAAATGTATTGTAATAGCTTATACCATACTCCCAGAGCAGCTCCTGAAACTCCCGGCCCTTGAACTCCATTCCTGAATCTGTCCAAAATGATTTAGGTGTTCTCCGTTCGTCCTTTATAATTTCAAGTACTGCACTGGCTACTGTAGCTGATCTTTTATCTTTTAAGGGTTTCAGCCATAGGTATCTAGAGTATACGTCAATAGTAAAAAGTACGTATTGAAACCCGTCATTATAAGAACTATATTTAATCATCTCCGTTAAATCTAATTGCCACACACTATCGACCTGGGGGGCTATGGTTTTCCGGGTAGGAAATTTTTTTCTTACAGGCTTATGTAGAGTAAATGCCTCTTCCCCCTCTAGATATTTTTTTAGCTCTTTTTTCTCAATATCAGGATATCTTAATGCGAATCTAGTGAAACCCCCAAAACTATTTGGTTCCCTCAGGTTGAAGTAATGTTTATCAACTACCTCCTTCGCTCCCATGCTAGCTACTGATCAATATGTAAAAACGCCATTAATATATGAATATAATATATACTATATATAGTATAATATATATATATATAATATAATAATATATATATAATAATATATATAATATATATTATATATATATAATATATATATAATTAATATAATATATATATATATATAAATATATAGATACATAATAAAAATTAAAAAAAAATAATAAAAATAAATAATAATAAAATAAAATAATAAGATAATAAAATAAAAAGAAAAATAAATAAATTTAAATAATTAAATAATAAAATAAAATTAATTTAAATATTAATAATGAAAAAAAAATAAAAAAGTAAAATAAAATACAAATATAAAATAAAAAAATAATAAAACAAGAAAGAATACAAAAAAAATAATAAATAAAAATTAAATAAAATAAAAATGAAATAAATAAAAATAAAAATAAATAAATTTAAATAATAAAATAATAAAATAAAGATAATTTAAATAAAAATAATAAAAATAAAATAATAAAGTAAAATAAAAATAAAATAAAATAAAAATAATAAAATAATAAAATAATATAAAATTAAATAAAAATAAAATTAAATAAAATAAAATTAAATAAAATAATAAAAATAAATATATATATATATATATATATATATATATATATATATTAATGTAATATATATTATATATATATATATATATATATATGCACAATCCCAAAAAATAAAAAGGATAAGGAAATGTAAAAATATAAAAACATTTTATTTACACTGCTACGATAATATTTACACAGAGGTAGTAATATTTACAGTAATAATAATAATTAGGTTTATTTGAATATATTACTTTAATGCATCGAGAATTGCTCGCGTCGTTTCAACGTAGGATTCTAATCCTACCCTTCCCTCTCCCGTAATGAATGTGTACATTTCTGCCGCTGAAATCTTCAGAGTATGATTTTTACATCTTTCACCACTCATTTCCTCATTCCAAGCTGAAGTAAAACGATTAAGGTCTACGACCTCTATCATCTTAGCAACGTTGTTAGAGTTAAACAAAAAACTGTCACTGTAGATATTGTAAACCAATCGATACGCTGTGTTTATGAGGTCTTCCAGGGTGTTCGTATCTTCTAATCTATGTAGGAATTCATCGTTCATCTTTAGGAACAGCTCGATGGATTCTTTACCACTTATTGTAATTGTGTGCGCACTTGGTGAGAAAACAGATGACGCATTACGGCGCAGCCAGCAGCCTATATGTACCCTCGGAATGTTTTCATGTAAGGAAAAAACCAGGGTTAACCGCTTGTGATCTTCAGGGCTTCCTTGTGATACAGATAACCCCCATTCATTTAACAAGCTGAGGTTCATATAGTCTTGGGCGACCCATTCCGAAACAGCTTCCATGATGAGGGCGAGACTTTCTACAGAGATGAATAAAGGTTTATTATAAGCAGGGAGTGGGGATAAGCATGTAATGTAACGATCCCCTGATGCCTTTCTTCTAAAACGAAGGATGACAGCGCAATGCTGATGCACCACAGACCAAGACGTTAGCTCACTGATCGTGATATTTCTAACTAAGCACGTCATTTCGGTCGTAACACAACTACTAACCACTGGAAGGTAGGAATACAAATATATGGTTTGCCAGAGCACGCGCTGGGTTTATATACATGAATAAGAGGTGGGCGGAGCTTATATAGCTCCGCCCCGATTACTGTCTTACGTTCCCTCAGCTAATCACATCAATAGGTTTAAGAGTTATGATGGTGAAACATAAGAGGCGGAGTTACACTTTTAGGCCTAATTGAGTTAACGTCGTTCTTGTATATACAAGAATGAGCCTGTGTATTCCTGTATATCATTGTACGATTCTGTTTCTGAATATTTTATGATGAGAGTGAATCAGGTGTATTCAATGACGTAATGTATATTACTTCTTTAACCGCTTTCGCTGCTAATTCAATTTCCGCTTTTTTCTATTACTTGGGACTACTTATTTGTTTAAACCTCTTACGATTGTAATATTCCCTTGTAAGGTCGTTCATTAGGACCTACAGGTTCGGATACCGATGTCTGATAATGATTTTCCAAATCCTGGAGCCTCTGCTTATTATTAATTAAGCTACGAGGAAAATTAATGCCCTGTAGTTCACGTTTAATGACATCCCAACCTGGTATAGGCTTCTTTTTCCAGTCTCGAATTAAGTCTGAGACCAAGTCTACTATATTTGAACCCTGCAGGGGCCGTTCATTAATTACAATCTGTCCCAATTCGTTCCAATTTAACTGATCTTTTAAAGTATCATATAATGCGTTTCCTTTATTCTTCAATGTAGGTGGCAAGCTGTTTTCTAAAACCTTTTTAAAATCCTTTCTTTCATAGTCCCGTTGTGAAACTTCATTTGAAATAGGATGCATTCCTGTATACTTGTCTTTGACTTCTAATAATTTTTGTAATATTTCCTGATATTTCAACCTTTTCTCGTCTACATTAACTTTTGAAGTTAATATATCTGATAATTCCTTTTCAAAAATACGTATCTGTTCAATGCGGGGATCAAGAAGTGTTTCGGGTAGCGGTTGAGGAATAACCAGAGAATTATCCTGTAGCTTTGTATATTGCTCGAAGGGGATTACTACAGCCTTCTTCATTCTTACGCGTGATTCCCTGTTAACAGTTTAGACAACAAAGGACCAACTACGGAGAAGAGTAATGGAAGGAAAACCCCGCTTCCCTGTTGTAACAGTTTCTTTTTATGCTTTAAATTCTTATTTGTCTTAACTTTACGGACAAGTTTACGAATGATGTTGCTGTGACGACGTAACTTTCCTCTTCGAACCAGTTTTACATGGTATGAATTGTTTATCATATTAGCAGATCCTCGCAGATACAGTTTACAAATGCAGTGTTTTTTAGTAATTTCTCTTTTTCCTTTTTACTAAGTTTCTTATAATTTTTTCATCAACGATAAATATATTTCCTTTTTATCCGCATTATCCGGAATATAACAGTTTCGATTTCGGAGTGGTAGAATGTTGTGCGAGCAGCACTCTGTAATGTGTTTTTGGGTGAAGTTCGCACATCAAATAACCGTGGGGATCGAAGTAACCTCTTTATATACTTTAAGAACTCTTTCCTTTGAAGGGGAAACATTTGAGTTGCCAATACATTAATTTGACTCATGTCTCTTCTCTGGCCGAAAAGAATCAAATACTGGGTATTCAATGAGATACTACGCATATGCTTGCTTTGGTGAAAAATGTTCTGGGTTATGAAGAACACCGAGATATTTAGATGATGAGAATAAACTGTAAATGTTTCGGCTACCTCAATATTCACCTTGTGCATGAGGTCGTCCAGTATTATTACCTTATGTCCTTTTATGTTCTCTAACGATTTTACGTCATAGATGCCTTCATGGAAATGAATAAGGTTTTTATATTCGTTAAACTTTGCCTGAAATACGTTATAGCACCATATTATTTTCACAGGTCGCTCTTCAAATATCTCTAATTCACTTAATAATTTTAGTATTGCAAATGTTTTTCCGCACCCAGTTGGACCGGCTATAAGACAAGTTGCAGGTGTACGGAACATGAATTTATGCACGTCCTCCATGATTGACATCTGTTAGTTCAGTAAGGATGTAGTATACATAGATTTCCTTTTAAATATATTTATGCGTTACCCTAAAGGTTCGTTCTACGCTTATTTCAAACTTACTCTTTCGAAGGCTTTACAAATATGCCACTCGCTCAGATCGTTTTCCACTAGGTATTCTCTTAGTACATGCGCGCCATCTCCTAATATATATGTGAAAAGATCACGTATAGAAATCATAGTATGTTTATTTTCTGGTCCATCAGTGTAAATAGAATCACACCATTGTTTTTTAAACATTGAAATAAATTTATACATGTCTATGGATCTCAAGAAGTATTCAATAATATCTTCAGAGTTTTACCCGCAAGCCATTTTCCTTAAATGTGTGTATTCCTCATACAGCAGTATAAGATGGGCCCCGTATTACGTGATTTACTCAACATTTCTGCCTTAACACCTGTAATAACACCTCTTGCGAATCTCGGTCAATATACTTAACTGTTGTATTCCTGTAAATAAAGAAAACGTAAGCGGTCGTTTTAATGTACACGAGTTATACGCTCTCCATACTCTTACCTCCATTCTGATTATGTTATGTTCTTTGAAAACTCGATAGTGAGTTGTTTAGGTTTCCTCTTCACACTCTGGCTGATAAACTACTTTTTGTTCGAATTAAACTGCCGATGGATACCTGCACTGCGAAATGAT
>JABUQX010099531.1:0-40000 GCA_015478945.1 Trachelipus rathkii
TACACAAATATTAGCTTTATGTCGTTAAAAGCAATCGCAAGGCCTACCCTCAATCGGCCCGATCAAAGTGGCCAGAAAAAACGCGTAGGGCAGGATGGAGCTGTTGGAAGAGAAAGTATTAAAATATATTTAATATAGGTTTGTGGTCAGATTACCAATAGGAGCGAAGGTGGTGTATTTAAAGAAGAGAAAGGCTTATATAGTTGGTGATAAACATTAGGTTCAAAGTGTGTTCAAGATGGTTGGTACGATACCGGAATGAAGTTGTGATGGGTTTCTTTTAATTAGTTGCTCCATATATTTGAGAATACTGAAAGAAAAATGCTATATGATTCGGCCTCCTCCCCACTCTATAAATCAGTATGAGTAGGACCTACCTAACCATTCAGTTGTTGTGTACTAATTGAAATCCCCCTTTAATAGTAAGGATCCCTACAGTATTTGTAGGTATGATTGGAAGATAAGTGTTTGTTATTCTACAGTCGTTCGGTGAATACGTATGTAATGATGAGAATAATATTAATATTAAAAACTGTTGTGAGAGAAATTTCTTGTCTGTCAGTTAAGAGAGTATAATCTATGTATTGTTTACTCTCGACGTGGTATGATTTTGATGGCCTCCACAATATCTCCATAATGACCACGTATGCAGATACCGACAGATTAATTTTTAGCTAGATTTTAAGGAAGAAAGATTTTAATGTTCTCCATGAATCCTAATCGAGAATTAGTTTAGAGTATAATATCGGGAGATGGGTTTCATCAGACCCGTGGTTGTACTCTAGTGCAGTACTGAGTATTATCGTTTTATTCATCGGTCTTACACCTACCACTCTCATACCCCTTTAGCACCGGAAATTAGAAATAAGTTATAGTTAGATTATATAACAATCGATTAGAGGATCGAATTCTGTTAGAACAGTAGCTGAAGCACAAGAGCAAAAGGTTAGGGTTAGATTAGAGAGGTGGTATTCCACCAACGGATGCAGAGTTAGAGAGCAAGCGCGGATGTTGATAAAGTCGATAGAAAGCCCTCGTCTGTGCAGATCCGCCATCACACACGCACACACAACAACAACAACAAAAACCAACAGACAAAAAAACAGACAAGACAAAAAACGAAAGGTTTGAAATCGATTAAAATAGTTTTACTCACTAAAAAACGTAAATGAATTAAAATGCTAAAAAAACCGTATTTACAATAAATAATCTAAAACTGAAAAGAAAAATCTAGAAAGTTTAAACACACGCAATTCACATACCCTAAACAGAGATTTTTCGAATATATACATTATTAACACAATAATTTATTCTATCATCATTGGTACTGACCATAAAATCTGAGAATGTGTTTTGGATTATACCTGTAACAGATTAATATTTGTCAGCATATTATTCCTCAAAATTATTCAGATATGGTGTGTGAAAGTACTTAATTTATAGTAACTTTTATACAAATAATATTATAAAAAATCAACACGAGCTTGAGAATACTAATAGTTAAAATATTGTATCTGGAACGTACAGGAATATAGGTATAGACCTATGTACTTGCTTGCTATCAGAGAGCACTAACGTTCACTAATTTGTCAATCCAATATACTTCTGAGTCGTAGAAGATCTGAGGAAGGAGCGTGAGGCGTACTTATTTCTCATCCATTCCATTCTTATACTACCAAATAATGTCTGTTACCAAACCAAATCAAACCTTTATACTAATCTGGGTATATTCATACTTTATCATTTATCTATAAGGACCTGTATTAATAACTCTCAAATATTAAAACCATAATAGTTAAAAACAATTAAAACAGGAGAGCACTTACTCAATGCTATTTATAGGCATATACAATTGAGGATGTTACATAAAATAAATAAAACATCAAGTCAACAATTTAATTGTCACCATCTCGGAAGCGTGGATCGTGCTTAACAATACAGCTGAACATCCTCTACAATCATACATCTAACAGGACCTCATATAGGGGGTTATGGAGAAGTTCAGAGGGAGTATTTCATTTATTAGTCAGTACCTACTTCCATATAATTGATCCAAAATCGTTTGGCGTTGTCTGGTTCCTTCGATAGAGAGATCTAAATTATTCCCTATAACTTGTTTGAAGACCTCTAGCTCTCATCAGAACGAATATATATATTCGTTCTGATGGTTCTGTTGTTATCTCACTCATTAGCAATGATAAATATTGTAAATATAATTGTGATTATCAATTAAAATCTTTACTCACTTTCTGAGTATTAGAAATAACCTCATCCACTAAAGTATTTACAATATAATCAATAGATTATACTTTAATATCTATGAATCATTGATAGACATTCTGCTGGGTATAGGTTATAGATATTATACTTATCCATTATGTTTGAGATAGTTACTTTCTAATTATAAAATCACTATACATAATGTGAACTTCATTGTTTCCGGCTGGTCAATAGCCAATCTACAAGGTAATAAGGTTATCTAATTGTAAATACTTCAGATCTTCTTCGAGATTCACAAATTATACGAAATTATCCATATCACTGAAAACCATATCAATAATTTTATACGTATGAGTCCATATAACTTTGTGTAATTCCTAAATTAGCGTTTGCATACGATAACAGTATATAATCAATTATTACAGTAAGGATATATATGTCCCCTACCTGACATTCTGTAAAATATATATATATATAACCATCTATTTTTTAATGTTTGGACGTTCCTATTGTTTTTAGTCCCACTAGGCTAATGCCATTATGTACGATATTTGATTTATCTTTACTAGATATACAATATATCTATTTTCAATTGTTTTCATGAGTTGTTATTAGAAAAAGTTCTCTAGTTATTTTGATATTATATGCCTATTACTAATAGTTATTGGGTATTCGTCAAGAAAAGCCAGGAATAAATTCTTATATTATATATATTATATATATATACATAAGCTTTCTATACTCTAATATTTGTATATAAGTAGAGCCAGTCGTTATATGTATCACAACTCTTGCGTCTCTCTTTTATTTCACATTATTTAAATTCTACTTATCATTATAGTATTGAGATTGAATAGCTTATAATTATTTATATTTAATAGTATATTATATATATTCAATAATTACTATATTTTAGATTGTGAGGATTAATTATTTACCTTATTTATTCATTTCAATAAAATTTTATGAGAAGTGATTCAAAGTTATCAAGTCTAATCTTAATTTTCTCTTGTAGAGGTAACTTAACTATTTGTAGCATTTACTACTATCCTCTTTATAACATGTCATTATATAAATATAATTATATTAAGTACATAAAAGAATTTTATCTACTTACCTCACTCCTATACTAAACCTATTTATATAAAGAGCTTTGAAAATAGTAGCAGACTGGCTCCCCTTTACTCACATCCATCACTACTATTATTATTCTATATATATATATACTATATAGTAATTAAACACCGATAAATCTATCAAAATATATAATTCATTAAATATTGTTTACTCTCTATATCTACACATATTTTCATCTCTCCATAGTATATATATATATATAAATTTAATAAAGTACATATATATATATATATATATATATATATTATATATATTATATATATATATATATATATATATTATATATATATATCTATATATATATATATATATATTAATTATATATATATATAATATATATATAATATATATAATATATATATATATATATATATTATATATATAATATATATATATACATTTTTTTACTTCAAGAGCAATTTAAATTCCTAGAGGGTTTTCTTTAGTTATGTTACTATATATTTCTTACGTATATTCCCAGTCCTATTTATGATTCATTATATATAATTATTTATTCAATTATATATAATCATAATTATATACTATATTCACTCTTATATAGGTATTAATAGGTAAACTATATATTTATTTACTCAGTTTCTATTATTTCATAGTATACTTAAAATTAACTATTATATATAGACTTATATAGCAATTTTTCAAGAATATTAATATTATTTATAAATTTTATAATACTCACATCATAATAATCGGAAATAACATTAATAGTGTTATTCTAAAATTAAATTATAAATAAATATATATTTAATTCGTGTTTATTTATTAATTACACGTATATTATTATTATATTAACTTATTATTACTATTAACTTGAAAGTTACTATAAAGATCGATTATAAATTATTAATATATTTAATACGCGAATTAGATCCCTGCCTTATCACTTAATATTATTATTAATCTAATCACTGTTATATTAAAACTTATTTCTAAGTTTATTAACAAGATTATAGGTAAAATACTTATGTTTTTTTCTTTCTATTTAAAAACAATAGAGCTATCATTATTAAAATAACGACATTTATTATTATCTTAACCTTATTAAATTTTATCCTAAGTTCATTTTTTATTGAGTATTATATAGTAAATCTGTTCATAATACTAATATTCTAAAAATAGTATTCGAAAAGATAATAATAATAATGTAAGGATAACCAAGGTCTATAAGATTACTATAATAATTTAAACTATAATATTTTATTAACATTTTCCACTGACATCTATTCCTTCACTCACTAATAAATATTGTGCTTAATTACTATTAATAGACAGAGATTATGATAGACTATGTCCAATGATCACTAAAAGGTCCTATAAATAATATTAAATATAATATAATATATAATTATTAACATTAATTTTATTTACTTCTATATAATTATTATCCTTATTTACACAATATATATTTATAGTGTATTATGTTTCTAATATATAAAAAATAATATAATGGATCTAGATATATATATTTTACCCATTATGTTTACTTTGAGATTTTGAGTAATATAATAGTTATCTTAAATAATATATTTTATTACTATAGTGATATTACAATATACTTTTCTTTATGACCCTATTCTAGTATCATCCTGTTCATTTACCAAGTGAACTTTTAAATACTCTAGTTATTAGTCTTAAAGTTCTTATTTATTGTTGTGCTTATTGCACTCGTAAGTTCTGATCGTGTGGCTAATTGTAAGGAAAGGAGAGGTATGAGAAGGACATCTAATATTGGTAATATCAATTCACTATACTTTTATGATCTCCACAGAGTATATGTACAGTCCCATCATTCTTATGTGTTCAAGCGTCAGTCGAGGGAGTACATCTTGTACATCATACATTCTAACTCATGCTAATTGCTAATATCTCACACTGCTCTAATGTATATACATTGTCTGCAATGAGATTTACTTTGAGGAGAGTATTGCTAATCTGCGCGCTAGCAGTGTCTACTCTTCGGAACGCATATGGTTATTATCTAGGAGTTTTTACTCCGGTTCGACTCACAAGAGCTATGAGGACACAGCACTTCTCTCTATTCCTTGTGCGCGCGTGTATCATGCTTGGTGGAAGTGTCATTATTTTCACATATGGACCGTGTGTTCGTCCCGTGAAGTGATGTGCCGCTCTGGTCCTTATCTCTGTAATGGATACTGTGGTAGGCCATCTTCAGACACATTCTCTCATGTCCAAATCGGCGTGCTTTCCGTGGTCATTGCCGGGGACTTCGTGAATCAGCAAGATTCAAACTACGATCTTGGTCCGAACACAAAAGGACAGTCCATGGTGGGAAGTTCCCACTCTGCGCGGTTGATGATCAATTGATCACCATTCTTCATTTCTGAGAGTAGGAGATCATATAACCCTTACTGCTCTGTTCCTGCGACTTTGTTTTTTTGAGGCTTGTCTTTTTGCGCCTTCTCCCTACATTCTCGGAGCGAGATTTAATTTCTCTATCAGAATGTCTGTTGATCTCGGTTTGTACCCTTATATCATCAACTTCGTGTTGAACACACACAACATGTAGATATAAGGTGTCTTGAATATAATGAGCTATCTGTTTATATGTTATTTATATGAACTTAACATCCATATAACTTATTTTGTATGTTTTTTTCATAGCAGATAAATCAAATTCGATGCCACGAATCATAACTCTATCGACATAATCACACATTTCTCATCGCTTATTAAGTACTCAGCACACATATCAATACCAGCGAGGACATTAAGTTCTAACGCCGATCTATTATTTTAATTCTATCTATTTGGCTCAAACCATGAGACCATCTTGTGGGGGCAATATAGGCGAGTCAACGACTCACGACTTAGTCTGACCAAACCTTCTATATACCCTATCTATTAATTGGAGTATTTGAGGTTATTTATATCTATACTTTTTCGTTTTTGTACTCTTACACTTAATTATATATATATATACTGGAGGATCCGTAAACATACGTTTATTAAAATAATATATAATAATATAATATACCTATATTTATATTATAATAATTATAGACTAATTAATTATATTATCATATAATAATTATTATTAATTTGATAATTTATAATAAATATGCAAAATAATAATAAAAACCACATCACACCATTATATATATATATATATATATATATTAATATATATAATATTATATATATATATATATATATATAATATATATATATATAATAATAATATATATATATATATATATATATATCAAAAGTGAAAATTTACAGGTATAAGGCCGGTTATGTAATACATTTGCATGTATACCGCAATCAAACGCTCGATGTGTCTGCCACTCTACTGTACGAGGCAATTTCTGCAAACAACATCATCCGTGATACATATCTGGTTTATGCTGAATGGGATACTTCGTAGTGTCGAAGGTGTCGCTATTTTCTTTAATAAGTACATCCTTTCCACTTAGTGAAAGAGGCAATTCAAATACGGCGCTTGGGAGGAAGACCAGTTTAGAAACGCCATCTCCCCCCCCCTTGTACAGCGGAAACAGATAGATGCTGTAGTTTGTGAAGATAAGATTTTGTTTTTTGTGAAGATTAGAATCTGTCCTTTGTAAAGATAGGATTCTGTCCTTTGTGAAGAAAAGATACTGTCCTTTGTGTAGATAAGATTCTGTTCTTTGCAAAGATAAGATTCAGTCCTTTGTGAAAATAAGATACTCTCCTTTGTGTTAGTTATCCTGTTTAACTCTTCTTTAATTCTCTCTCTGTCTTCTGACTCTTTCCAATTTATGTTAATTAACTGATTTACCCGCTTTTATTTCCTGTTTCTCTTTTTATTTTTCAATCTCTTCATTGTTACAGCTCTATGAAATATCTTCCTTCATCTTGTTCAATACATGTTTATTCTTTGATTTATGTTCCTTTCGACTTTTCTTCTATCCAATTAATAAATTATGATTCAATAAATTGGTGACACATCCCTAGTATATAATAACACACACCTCACATAATTTCGTATTCTTCTAGATTTTCCTATTATTCACACACCCAAAATATTGATTCACTCACTTTAGTATTAAGAAGTGCTTTCAGTGATATTTCGTTTTGCATTGCGTCTTAGAAGGCTTTTTGTCCGTACACGATTACTCCTCCTTCTTGTGACCTAAGCCTACTACCATAGTTCACATCTTTTCTGATCTCTGAGTTAGGCGAATACCCTGGTGTCTTACATACGACATTTGTTTTCCTCTTAATTCCACCTACTGTCTAAAAATTGATCACCCGTAAAATTGGAGTCAAAAATTGTGACAAACCATAACTTCGTCGTTAATTTAATCTCATGTTTCACAATAGATCGTTCCTATGCTGTTGATTTTATCAGTGTTTGATATAACTACTCAATAATTATTTTATTTTGGATTGTGGTATATTCTCCGGCCAAATCTTGTTGCCACTTCCAGTAGAGTCCGATACAAATTTAAGAACTGTGCCATTTTAAGAACCTTAATTAGAATATTAACAAAATTGACCCTTCATAATCATATTGGAAATATATTTGCATGAGAGATAACACAGAAAGAAGATTCTCGAGCTTGAGAGAGTGGAACAGACGAAAGAACAACTACAACTCTCAACGCGAGCATTAAATTTCAAATCAGTCTGTAAGAACCCAATTGAACTTTCCCAACGACCCTGTTCGTGTGGAAATACGGCAAAATCTACTATAGAGTTACTCGTTTAATACACATATGAATGTCCTCGGTTTGATTAATGTGAAATATACTGGCTCCGAGCATGTTTGCTAACTAAACTTATTGAGCATAGAATGACCAATCTCAACGCTCGCTCTTAAGATTTCCCTCCAACCTAACGGGAGCGCGGAGGAACAAAAACAGATCAAGTTCCCCCAACACATGGATGCTCAAATCGTGCAATCTCCTGTTCTCCTACGAGAGAGTATAAGCCTCTTTCCTCATCTTTCTTTTCTCTATCTTTTGCTCACATAACCGATAATGCCATATCTGTAGCATAACTTGAGCATCACCTGGAAAACTTCAATCCTTTGACTGATATCTACATCAACAACAATCTATCTAAGTCGATTCTGTGCCGTGAAATATCCAAGTCTGCTCTCTTGAAAATATAGAGTATGAGTTTTTTTAGAGATTCATTTATTTTTGTATACTCATTCCAGAACAACCCTTCACTTATCGATCCATTCGTAAGCAAGTGAATCAGCATGATTGTGCTCTAATAAAGCAATATAATTTTTTTCAATTGTTTTCGTAATTAAGAGTATTTAGATACAAAGTCGGCCACTATATTCATTGAACGGCTTCGAGTTTACGCCTCTTGTAAGCAGAGATATTCTATTGGTGGCCTAAAATAGCTTTTTCTTTTCGCCTCGTGGGTGTCTGTAATATTCCCTTTCAACTTCAAGAAGAGCCCCGTATCGTTTAGAGGTGTACTTCTAATTATGTTTCAGATGAATTAGTAAGAAGAAACCCTATTTAGACTCAAGCAATTATGAGAGCGTCTATTAAATGTATGTATTTATATCGAAAATTCGTAATTGGTACATAAAAAAGCGATCATTTGAGTCATAACGAGGTGAATTATAACAGCCCGTCGAGCGCATAATTTTCTACATATACAGTAGATTGACACAGAATGTTCTGGGTAATAGAAAATTCTTGATTGTTGGTGGATAATGACTATAACACCAAATTTTTGCTTAATCGAACACTGTGTCTTTCTTTTAGACAGACAGCTTTTTCCCTATCAATACTTCCTTGATGATGAAGTGTCTCTCTAATTTACTGTATACTTAGGCAGAACATGAACAATTTTAGTACTATCTTATCGAGTGATAGGTTGGAGTCGCGAGACCATGTAATTTCATTAAATAAATCTTTTTATGGTGCGATAGCTAGGGAGAGGATATTTTCATACGTCCCAACAAACGAGAAGGTTATTTTGCGGCGACAACTGGTAAACACCTAATGACGCAGAGATGAGAGACAAGGCTTCTCTCGCGTATAGCTCGAACTGGCTAATCTAGGGCGAGATATGAGCACTTGTAGGAGGTGCACGCTTCGAGCGGAGTATGTAACGGCGGCGCTCTTACAACAGAGATCTCCATAACCGCACCACGTTCACTACAAGATCTCAATATGTTCCTGCTTGGGAGGGACATGCTTGGAAACGTCCGAGTAATAGAACGTGGCGTGCACTCTAAAGACGCTTATCTCGCTGGTCGTGCTGAGGATAACAGAGCGGCAGAGAGGACAGATAGGTTCAATTTGAGGGCCGAAGAGTGAAGCAGGAGGTCATAAGGACCGAAATCCTGATGGCTACCATCAAATGCGTTCGAGTGTGCACCGAGATACTCCACATTAAGCGACTAGTTGCGTTGTGAGTCTTTCTAGCACTCTCCGCTTCCTCCAACTATCGGCGAGCCTGTATGAGATGATAGATTGTTTAATAGCAGACTGCGTTCATTTCCTTTTTACTTACTTATGCCCTACTCTATGCCTAGAAGGGGGAATGATATGCACAACCACAACACTATGACACCGAGACAGAAGCGGGTAATGTCCTACGCGAGAGCTGGTCACTCTGATCAAACATCTTAGAGGGCAGTCGGGAAAACAATATGTAACATGTCGGTTTTCTATAGGAATAGGAAAAGATCGAGACATCATTTATCTCATCCCGAAGCTTAGTCTTAGTTAATAAAAAAGTAAATAATTTAACATACCTTATCATAAAGGTCCTCTCCTTGAGTTTTTGAACATATAAATGCAGCGAATAGCTCTATAGAAATTACAAAATAAAAACAATACTGAAATAATACAAAAATATATAAAAATACTACTAACTACTACTACTACTCTACTACACTACTACTACTACTACTACTACTACTACTACTACTACTACTACTACTATACTACTACTACTACTACTACTACTATTACCTACTACTACTACTTACTACTACTACTAACTACTACTACTACTACTACTACACTACTACTTACTACTACTACTACTACTACCTGACTACTATTTTTACAACTACTACTTACTACTACTACTACTACTACTACTACTACTAATAATATAATAATAATAATAATAACCTAATAATAATATATATAATAATAATAATAATAATAATAATAATAATAATAATGAAATAATAATAATAATAATAATACATAATAATAAATAATAATAAGATAATAATAATAATAATAATAATAATAATAATAATAATAATAATAATAATAATAATAATAATAATAATAATAATAATAATAATAATAATAATAATAATAATAATAATAATAATAATAATAAAAATTAAAACCAAATTAAAAATATTTTATTCTAACAATGATATTACATAACACTGCTATCATAAACTTGCATGTAAATTCTATAAATAGTGTTGAAATCATACCACATAAATTTACCGACAATATTCGGTGCCAAAATATGAACTATGATAAAATTTAGAATATACACAAAGTAAAGGTACCGAAAACAATGAAATAAATTAAAGGTAATGTACAAACAAAATATATTAGAGGGCCTGTACGACTATCGCAAGCTAATTACACTTTCTTTAATGATATTTCATGTAATAATATGCCGGATATAAGGGCAGGTAAAGCTCATGAGACAAGTATCTACCCAAGTCTGGTCGGTAACAGTTTCAAAAACGAGAAATGCTGTCGCATTGAAAGGGTTTTTGACGGAGACCAGACCGGAAAGAAAGCTTGTGAGACGACTGAACTGCAATTATATCAGATGTATTATGTATTAAATAATAGGGAGCTCATAGTTGACTCCGGATCTCAGCTCAACATCTTGCAAGCGGATGCCATTGCAAGGCGGAAGTCCCCAATAGATCATATGCTGGCCGCTAATAATACTAAAATTAATATTTATGATGTAAAAACTATTGAATTTGATATAAAATTAGGTAGAAATTATGTTGATTCACTTAAGAGCGCTGGCAACTGGGTTGACCTTTGACTTTCAAAGTTTTCAATACCGAAAGTGCAAATATTTTGAAGAAAATCCTACATGATAGATCCCACTACAAATAAAACTATAAAATTAATTAGAAATTGTAATTTTAAGGAAAAATTTATGCATGAAATTTCCAGAAACACTTCGTTTCCCTTTGCAACCATTTCAACCTCACTTCCGCATGTCCCTAATAGTACTATATTCTATAATAATTTATTAACTAAATAAAAAGACTTTTTCTCAACCCTTATGTAACAGAAAATAATTATATAAAAAGTAAACAAAATGAAAGATGGGGAGAGATATTTAAAAATTATAAAGGTAAAACAAGCTGCGTGAGCTCAGCATTAATAAATAAAGAAGGTCAGGTAACTGAAAATGAAGAACAGGCAGTTATACCTGAAATAATTTTAATAGAATTAGCTAATACTTATCCCTATAAAGCCAACATCAGAGGCCCCCCTATAGTTATGAGACCAAGAAGGATCCCTCATAAGTTATATAATCAAACAAGGGCATAATTTAACAATTTGATTGCAACAGGCGTTTTAATAAGGACAAATTCTGCCTGGGCCTTTCCTGTGTCAGTTTTAGAAAAGAGTAACAATCAAGTGAGGTTAATTTCAGATTTCCGTGAATTAAATAAAAGGTCAGAGCCAGAACCGTATGGGCTCCACACATTGTAAAATGCAATATTCACATTCAAAGGGAGCAACTATTTCTCCAAGATTGATATGACCCAGGCTTGCTATGGGATTCCATTAGATAAAGAAAGCATAAAGTACTTTACCATTACCAGCAATCTTTGCAACTACAGTTACACCTGTCTCCCTATGGGATATTTATCATCACCCTTTATTTTTCAAAGGTTTGTAAACATCCTCCTTCAGGACATTGATAACACTCAAGTTTATATGGACGATATTCTTGTCCATACAAAGACCGAAGAAGAACACAAGATTGTCCTTGAAAAGGTGTTCCTTACATATTAGCCTAAACCCCACTAAATGTAAAATAGGTGCGACAGAAATCAATTATCTAGGTTATACCATCAATGCAGAAGGGGTGCGTCCTAATTATGACAAAGTTAAGGAGATCTTAGAAGTACCAAACCTAAAACAATAAGAGACTTAAGAGCCTTTCTAGGAAGACTTGGGTTTTACCGGAATACCTTGGTCTGCTGGGCAGATATAATAGCCACTTTAAATTTATATTTGCGCGGAAAACCTTACTCAAGAAGACGCATCATATGGAATGAGGCTGCTGACAAAGCTTTCGAAAATGCAAAGAAAGCCATCCAACACGCTTCAACATTGGCATATCCTAGTACGTCAGGGCCGATAAAAATCATCGTGCACGCCTCACAGGTAGCCATTGCAAGTGCAATATTGTCTGATGATAAAGAAAGCCTGCCTATCGCCTTTTATAGCAGTGTTTTATCTCCCACTGAGCGAAAATATGATTATGCAAATAAATTGCTTGTGTGCTTGAACAAAGTTCTCCTAAAATACGGGTATCTCGTGGTAGGTCGAAAAATTGCAATCCACACAACGTCGAAAACTAGCAATGCACACAACTTCTAGAGAACTGATCATTGCTAAAAATCAAAATGTCAGGGAGATACGGCAGTTAAATTTTATTAGCTCATTTAGAGTATCATGGAATTTAATTACTACCAAAAACAACCCCTTGTCTGTATATCTTCTAGAAAATAAGATAATTGCAAAGGAAAATGATTGCAATGAAGCTGAAACCATGGTAACCGAAAAGGGGGCGTGGCTTCAAAATATCTCAGCCAATAGCAGCGCGGCAGATTTACAAAAAGAGAATGGGATTGGTTCCTCAGCAAGCTCCTTAACCAATCAGAGCGCTGAACACAAACTCGAAATGAATGAAATTGAAAGTGGGCATTAAATGCTATTTGGAATGAACCTTTACCAGCTGCATTGAGAGGTTGGTCACAAAGGAATGTGAAAGGAGAAACCGTACGCGCCAAAGCCACACAGACGAAAGAAAGGATACAGTCAGTCTCTTTAAAAACATCTGACCCACATTCCACAAGTACTACGCATTCTCAGTGTGAAAAAAAATAAAGTTTGGATGAAACACCTATGCCAGTGGATGAGCGAATAGCCTTAGAAAATAAATTGTTAGATGAATTTAAAACTCAAAATGTACACAACGAAGCTGTGTGTAAGTGAACTGAAGATTCATTAGAGATAAAAACTGTTAATTTAGTCACAAAAGCGCATGTGGGATTGATAAAAAGATTTAAAAAAGAAATAGATAATAAAGATATTATGATTAAAGAACAAACTGATAAGTATATACAAACATTGCTATTAGATAAAACTAAGAGCTCTCTTATTATTAAAAAGCAAAAGTTTTGGTACCTGAAAGAAGAAATTCAATTATATGTTGATATATCATTGAATTATGCAAGAATATTACTCCCAAATGAAAGTGTTGATGAAGTGATAAAAATAACCCACCTCCAGGGGCATCTTGGGATAAACTGCTGTCTTACTACCATCAAAGCTGACTTTGTTTTTCAAAGCATGCATAAACGAGTGAAGTATATTGTGAGAACGTGTGAGCAATGTTAAGTCAGCAAAGTTGGAAGAAAAATAAACCCAATCTATGGGAAATATCTTGAAGTCAGTTACAAGTTTCAGACGATGAATGCAGATATAATCAAGTTACCTCCCTGACGGGGTTATATGTTTTTATTCACCTTGGTAGATAGATTTTCGCATTATGTTTGGGCTTTCCCACTGAAAGATATAACAAAAGAAACGGTAGTAAAATTACTAATAAATGAAATCTTCCCGCATGCTGGTGTGCCTGACAATTTGGTCACAGATAAAGAAGCAAATTACACTTCTCATTTATTCGAGAGTGTGTGTCGGCTACTAGGCACTTGTCATACTACGACCGCGAGGTACAATCCTTAGGCAAATTCCAAAGTAGAGTCTTTCCACAAGACTCTATTAAATTGCATAAGAACTATGTTGCATGAACCTGAGATGAGAGATCAACAATGGTTAGATATTTTACCATATGTTCTTTTTGCCATCCGACAGGCCCCCATCGCCGAAAGCGGCATCAGTGCTAGTAAGCTCTTGTATGGTCAGAATATAAATATACCTGAAGGTCTATTAGATACAAATGTCCCAGACAGACCAATGACCTATGATAACTACATTGAAAAACTTGCAGGATTGATGGCAAAACCACTTGCGAAAAGAACAAATCTGCGCAACCGGAATGTCTTCCTCCCGAGGAACTTAAAAGATGCAAAATATTTATTAGTAAGGAATCAGCAATATAATGTTGGTAAGCTTGAAGCTAAATATAGTGGACCATATCGAGTGGTAAAAATAACTAATAACAATGCTCTCATAATAAAAGATAATAAAGTAGTAGTAGAAAATCTCAGAAATGTAAAAATCTTCTTTATCCTTGTTAACTCCCCATCAGAAAAAAGAAAAGAAAATTAATAAATGAAAAAGAGAGAGAAATAAAGAAACAAGAAAAAGAAATGTCTCTTGAGAACAGAAAGAGTAAGAGACGATCGTATAATGAATATATTATACGAGAACAATTAAAATGTTGGTTAAGTTGGTATTTATTTCAAAATTGTAGTTCTTTACCCTCTCTCAAGTAGTTTTCCTCTGTCTTATTCTACTTTCCTTTGAATTTATTGTAAATCGTAGGCGAGGAGAATGTAAGAAATGGAAAAGCGACAACCCTTTGCTTCACAACTGGTTATAAAGCTTTCCATTTCTTCGTATATAAGGTCACCAGTTCTAAAGTGGAAATTTACAGGTATAGGGACTGTTATGTAAACATTTGCATATATGTCATAGTGAGTGTGCACCTATGTACGAGGCAATTTGCAAACCTCACCCGTGTGCATCTCTTAACAATGACTGGTGAACCATTCTATATAACTTCCCTTGTAACTAAGCAAATTCATGGCGTTGGAGAAACAGGTAAAAGCATCTCCCCCCCCCTTTAGGTGGGAGAGATGCCAAATATTCAAATGGGACTGGCTGGAGCCCGAAAGGGACAAAGCCAAGCTGAAAGAAGGATTGTTTGCCGGCTCTTTGTAGCAAGAGGTCGTGCCGAAGATTGTGCTAAAATCCTTTGATATAAAGGTCATAATATATTAGTGGCAGGGTCATCATATACGATTTGTGCTATAATTTACGTGTGTTAAAGTTAAATTATAAGGCCGATCTATTGTCCCATTATCTCATATAATCACATATTCAATTTATATGAATACTGTCACATGTCAAACTTATCATTTGCATCAGTTTTGAATATACACTAAACCGACAGATCTATCTTATTCCACACACCAAAATAATTGAATTTATATTAGTAATTAAAAGGCTTCGAGTATCTCAGCTTTATATATATTATAATACTAATATATATATATAATAATATAATAAGTATATATTATTATATATAAATATTATATTATTACTATATAATATATATATATAATATTATATTATATATATATACATATATATTACATTAACTATATAATATAATAGTTAGTTTAAAGGTTTAGGTTAGGTCCATTTACTTAGGTTAGGCTTATAGTTACAGGTTAGTGAATACACCTTTCTTCCTTAAAATAATTGTAGTCTTTCCAACTCAAATCTGTTATAATTGTTTGTCTTTGGCTTTTGTATGTCTCTCATTAACTTTCATTATCATTTCACTACTCCTGCTCATTACTGGTAATCAAAAACATTACTGATCCTTTTTTCTATACTCCTTTTGACCAGTCTACTTTAACATTCGTTCCACTTTTATATTTTTCCCGCAATTTCATAAAATGTTTTTTAATTGCAACTTATCGTAACACTATATATATATTTTATATATTATATACTTTTTTTTATCGCCTTCATTTTACTTCTTCTTCATTTTCCGGCATTAAAATGTTCGCTGAATTCTCAAAATGTATTCAGTTTTTGTGTAGCTATCGTAATTTGTTTTAGAGACAGGTGTCCCCTAATTTGAAGCGCTTGACATTAATTATATTATATCTATATATAACTTATATAATTAGTGATTATATATATATATATATACACTTACTATAATTATACTAGTATATATATATATATATAATATATATATATATATATATATATATATTACTTCTATACCTCCTTAATATATATATACTACTCATATCAGTCATATACACATATATAATTATCTACACTATACTTACGTTTAATATTAGTATATATTATATACTACCACGATAGCAACGTATACCTATACCTAATATATATATATACTATACTTATTATCTATTATATATTATACTATATATATATTATATATATATATATATATATATATACATACATATATTATATATATATATATATACTACTAATATTATACATATATATATGATATATATATCCTTAATATATATACTACAACCCACATATATACTATAATAAACATATCATTACTATTACTCAATACTTATACTATTACTCTACTTAAAGTAGTAATAAACTATATATATACTATTATCCTATTAATATATATATATATAATAATCTATAATCATTATTATTATACTACTATATATCTATTACATATATACTCTATAAATACCTTAGCATATATCATCTATCGATGCTTATAAAATACTATGCCTATACTAATACTATGAATATAAGGAATTCAAAATATATTCTAGTATATATAATATATATAATATCTTAAGTGATATCTATATACATCTAATATAATATCTATAACATATATTATATTTATTATATATATATCATATATATATATATACTACTTGGATTGGATATTATTCTATTATAATATAATATAGATACTATATTTAAATATTATATTTAGAGGTGTAGGGATAGCTGAATTTTTTCACTATCCGCGGAGCGGGATAGTGATTTTTTCACTATCCCGCGATAGCGGATCCAGCGGATCAGTAAAAAACTCATATCCGCGGGATTGCGTTGATTCAGTTAAGTTTTAGAGTTTTAGCCCAGGTGTTACTTCACAGGCACATACACACATATATCTATAATTATATATATATTTATATATATATATATATTATACTATATATATATATACTAATATTATATATATATATATATAACGTAATACACTTTATAATAATATCAGTATATATATACCTAATTATTATTATATATATATATATTAATATATATATAATATTTATATCATATATAATATATATATATATATATATATATTAATATATATATATATATAAATAATTAAATAAAAACCCCACGCTTTTTTTAAAAAAATATTGACAGAGTGGCAGAAGACGCTTGATCCACCTCTTTTGCACCACCAACCTCTTTACCACCTCCATGCCATTTGGGAAAAGGTTAATAGGTATCTAATTGCTTTATTATATATTCAATTATGTTTCAATAAAAAAAAAAGGCTTCAGAGCTCCTTTTCAGAGGCAGAAGTTTGCTCTCTTTTCGTGACGTAAATGAGGATCTCACCAACTGAAAGGACGCTCACAAATAAGACCACCTTGTTAAGATCGGCTTGCTAAGATTTTTTTTCCTAGAGCGATTTCGCAAGATGTGGAAAAAGCTTAATTACAATTATTAACGTTTTCACCCACAAAAACACGTGGAATCCTTTATCTGATTTCAAGCTTTTTCCTCTTTTGATAACGTCTTCGATAATTGATTAGTTTGTACTTTGACACCATCCGAACATCGCTGTAAAGATTTGTGCTAGAAGACAAAAAAAACGTTCATGGATTCGGCAATGATATTCGCTATAGAATGGTAAGTGGGTGCATCTGTTTGCTGGTGATCTTTTGGCTTTTTTATTGGCTATGATCAGTTCCGCCTTATAGCAGCATTTCATCGCATAGGCATCTCACCAGAATTAATCTTTAACAGTCTGTGAAAGCACGTGATTCAAGCAAATTTTGTTTTGTATCTTTAGCGATTAGAAAAAGTAATGCAAATTGCACATTCGGGCGTTAATCCGGTTTTGCAGCAGTTTGAAAGTCTATTCATCTATCTCCATACATGACTGTTCTCTGTGATCCTTGAAGTCCGTTATCTTTTAATATATATACATATATATATTATCTTATATATATATATATATATATATATACTACTACTAATACTAATAATGTAAAAGTATTATATATTTATAAATATATACCATATATATATAATTACTATTCATAATATATATATTCTATATATATCAATATAGTATAATATATAACAAACAACAGAAAAAATAAACGGAGTGCACACACGATACTCATAATAATTCATTGATTCATAACTAATCGCTAGCTAATCCGCAAAAATTTTAATGCGGAGAGTTGCGGATGTTGGAATGTGAAAAATGCGAGTTATGAGGTTGCGGATGCTGATAGTGAAAAATGATTTGCGGATACTGCCGATAGCGGATGACGATATCCGCTACAGATCCCTAATATAAATAAATATATATATAATATTAATATATATAATAATATATATTTATATATCTATATATATATATTATTACTAATATATTACTCATATAATATATAATATATTATATTATATATATATATATTAATATAAATATAAATAATATTTGGATATATTGATATAATATATAGATAATATATAATAAGTATATAGTATTATTATTATATTTATTATATATAAATTATATATATATATATCTACATAATATATATTACATAATATTAATTGATAATTTATATATAAAACCTACTAGAGCAGTAATAGTATTCATATATATAATACCATATATATATTATATAGTATATATAATAATATTAAAACAATTACTTTCCCTTCCCAGACAACATATCTAAAATATAACTATATACTACATATATATTATAAATTATATTATACTAATTATATTATACATCCAACATATATATACTTAATATATATATACGTACCTATTGCCAATTATACCTATAAATAATTATATACTACATTTATTTAAAAATTACTTTACCAAATATATTATAATATATATACCCTATATTAATATGTATATACTATAGCTACTAATTATATCTACCATCTACCTATAACATATACCCATATACCATTACCCTATCTATACCTATAATCTAATTCCTACCTATACTAAACTTATATATATTATATATACCTCATTATACTAATAGTAATAATAATAAATCTATGATATAGTATACAGTATATATATATAATGATATTATATTATATACTAATATATATATTTATTATTATATACTACCTTCCTCTATATCACTTTATGGCCTATATAAATAAATACATTAACGTATATAAATTTAATATAATTATACTAGTTATATATATATATATATATAATATACATACCTATACACATACTATATAAGCTAAATAATCATACACCTATATATATTAACTAATCATACTATCTATAAACTCTACTATATCTATACTAAGCTATATTATCAATATATTATATATACTAGTATATACTAACATATATAATATATATATATAATTATATATATTAATAATATATATATTATACTATATATATATATTAATATAATATACTATATATATATAATCTCTACACTCTACTCCTTATACTATACTACTATATATATATATATATACCTATATAAATATACTCATTACATATACACTTACCCATATATTAATCAAACTACAGATCTGATATATCCTTATACCTATACTATACTCATTATATATTATATATATATTATATAATATATATATATATATTATATTATATAATATACATATACCATATATATATACTAATATAATATATATAGCTTATATGAACCTACTATATATATACCTATCCTCCTACACTATACTATATATATATATATACTATATATATATAATATATAGGTATCCATACTACATATCATCTTATCAACTATATACCACCATATATATATATCTTCTATTATATACTATATATTATCAATAATATATATTATATACCCCCCCGGAGGTATGCCTGAAAGCCATCTATTACACGCGCCACTAACCAAACTTTACCATAACCGAAGAGAGTACATAATTGAGGCTGAACTTAACATAGCTACTATTTCGGAGTCACCGTATTCGACCGATCATAACGACACTACTATAAAATTATATATAATATACCGATTCAATTATTCATTATACTATTTAATGACATATATATATATTAAGATAGAGTAGTTAAGAGACTAAATTAACTGTCATAAGGATAATGTTAAATGTAAAGTATAACTATCTGTATACATAATATATATATCGGCATTATTCAGTACTATATATATCGAGTATAAATAAATATGAGACGCTAATATATAGCTATATACATATATAATATATATTAAAGCATATAGACAGCTACTACTATACTATAATAGGTAGACTATAAATACCTACATATACCGAGTATATACTATATATGTATACTAATATATATTGAGTATGCAATAACACATATTATATACCTAACTACTAATATACCACATATATATATTTATTAGTTAAATATAATATATATATCCATATCTTATATACCTTTATATCCAAAATTCGTCAAAGCTGTGATTCCCCAATATATACATATATATATACCCCTAATACATATCTACTAAATATAATTACTCTAGATTATTCACTATCTATACTTTTCTTACGGACCTTATTCAGCTTAAGAGGGATAGTGGTACGTGCAAATCTCCGCTAATTCAGACTCTCTTCATTTTGAGCCTAAACACATTTCCTTCATTTCCATTCTATTTCAAAACAACTTACTCCCTCCCTTACACCTTTGCTCACCCTTCAACGCCTCTCTACTTGACATCCTCAGCATTTCCCTCCTTATCATCTCAAAACCTGCTTCTTGGTCTCCCCCTTCCTCTCCTTCCTATCTGCCTCCGCTCCCAAAGACATCTCCTGAACTCCACTCTGTTCGGTCCCAATTCTCTCCAGCATGTCCAAACCATCTCTAAATCCTTATCGCTCTTATCTCACCAAAACATTCTTCCATCACATCTCTCTCTTATCACCTAATTCTATCCTCTCTCTTTTACTAACACCCACATACGGAACCGCTCTCACCGCTTTCATCTCAAACACTTTCCATACTTCTTCTTGGATTTCTAGCACTTAAGCCCCATAGTTTTCACACCCATATAAGTACGCTGGAACCCCCAACTTTTTTCTAACCATAGCAGCAATATAATAAGATATATTAATGTGACCATATGAGAAATGCCACAGTCTTACTCCTATTCATATGTCGCATCAGACACACGTCATAATTGCATATCATTCCTCTGCTCTCCTAATCTGTGACGTTCTATCTCTTTCCTTCAATCCCCCTAGCCTTCCAGCTTATACTCGACCTCATGAACTAGACCCATAATTAGATCGCCTTGCGCTACCATCATAAATCATCTGGCAATCATCACACATCTGTACTCTCTCTTCCACTACTATAGCTATGACTGGATTCTCTCGCCCCTATACCTCACTCTCACCTGAGCTATCCTCTCACCCATCACCTCATACGACTCGCTTCATCCTCCTGTCTTGTCTTCTCACGACGGTACATCTATAACGGTACTCTACTTCCTGTATGTGCTGAGAGGTTAATCTTTAAGGCGATGTCGCGGCTCTTATTCTCGCACGAGCAACATGTCAATATCATCCTCTCAGTGTCGAATATCGTGAGCATACTTCATTCAGCGCTTCTGTAATTCTAATTCTGGCACGAACACTAGAGAGGCGCACGATACTCCAGTTCCGCAACATAGTAAACCTGAACCTATAGTTGCAGCACCTTCCCATATATCAAACCCTAGATCAAGCCGTAGACATATCTATAATTCCACCCCCTCTCCTCCTCATCTTCCTCCACTTGCAAGGCGACCACTACCTCATAATATAAATTGAAAGCCACGGTGACAATATACACATAATAGATATATATCCTCTCTAAGAGACCCCAAACATCTCACTCTCCCTCCTAATACTGCTCACACACATTCTGCTATTTATAAAAAGGCCTGAATAATCAATTATCGATAATTTCACCCCTACTCCATATTCCTCGCTCAGCACCTCCATAATTTCCTCCTTGTTCAACTCTATCATGTGCTTTCTATCAACGCGCAGAGAATTTCCATAAAAAGCGATCCATCGAATAGAGATATATATCAGTATTACTATATATATACTCTGTTTACTCCACAGCATTGTTCATTGTGATACTTGATCCACACATCCTTCCCACCTAAAATCCTCCTTGTTATATATATATATATACAGATTATATCTCACCCTCATCTCAATTTAGTATATATACAACTATTCTACTACAACCACTCAAAAAGACACTCTATACCTCTATACATCCCACACTGCCATCACCTTACTCTATTTTCCCTTATACAGGGGAACCAAAAATTCACTCCTCCATGCCTTGTGGACTACTCTCCTTCCTCCAAACATAAATTATGACCTATACAGCATTCCTCCAACCCTCTTGACCTCCATACTGGTAGACATTGACCATACTCACCCATCTCTAGACCTTGTAGACCTTCATCAAATTAATAAGTCTTCTCCCTATTAGTTATATCGCGCCTACATGAACTTTTCTTCCCCATTCTGTGATGGTTTCAAACATACTACCCATTTCCACCGCTGCCCCAATAGATGGCCATCCTCACAGTCCTTGGGAAACTTACCTACTCCAATCTCTCAACCCACTTTTAATCAAATAATATATATATATACCAGATGCTTATTTCTCACCTTAAGTCCTCCCCTCCTCTATCTCAAATTCCCATATCCCTCTCGCGTTACACTTAACCATCTGCTCCTCACCACTCTATATCTTCCTTTTTATTTACTTCTTTATCTCAGATATAATTCTTAGACTACCACTGTCTTTACAAAATTTTTCTGTATATCTTATCACACATTTCTTATTATGCCATTTCCTCCATTAGACCTCTCACAACCGCCCCTCTTTGCTTCCACTTCACTAAACCCTTCCGTAATATTACTACCAAAGCTTATCTTCTCCTATTCTCACCAAGCCATCTATAAATAAGACCACCCTCTTCTTTCCTTTCAACCAACTCTTTGCACCTCCTCATCCACCAACATTCCACTTCCTTTCGCCTTCTAACTTGATACCACCACCTTTTTACTCCACATGTAATCCTTTTCTGGCCTATCCTAACAAATTGTCCTGCTTTAATCTCCTTTACACATAATACTCAATATAATATATAAGTATATAGTCCCTCACAACTCTATACCTCCATACCTCGTCCATAATCTCCTTCATACAAAATACCGATACACTGGCACAATAGTTGTATATGATCACCCTATATTAGTCTTTAAAGTATATATATATATACTTAGTTATCTATTACTATATAATATATACCAGTAATATATTATATAGTATCAATATATATATACTTAACTATATATATATATCATTATACTATATATATTTCAAATATAATATCATATATTAATATATATAATATTATCATATAATATATATTATATATAATAAATAATATACTATATGTATATATAAAATCCATAGTACTATCAGATATATAACTATACTTCTACTATATATAACTATCATATTACTAGTAATAAACAATATATATATTAAATAACATATAATATATATATATATTACATATACATATCATATAATTAATATAATATATATATATAATATACTAATATAATATAAATATATAATATACACTATATATATATATATAATAATGTAATACTATATTAAAATTATATATTAATAATAATCAACATATATATATATAATAAATTATATAATAATATATCACCATCTATATATATATAACTAAATATAGTATATATATAATAATTATATTATATAAAATATATATTACCTAATATTTTACAATATATATATATATATATATATAATATATATATATATATATATATATATATATATATATAAATATATATATATATGTTTATATCAATAATATATACTAATAATAATATTACTACCATATAACAATATATACAAACGTGTAAGAATATTTCAAAGTAATAAATACTATAACGTTTTATCTTATAATAACAATAATAAAAATTACCTATTATCTATCTATCGTAAATATATATTTATTCTTTTCTGAACCCAACAAAATATGAGCTATTACTTACATATAATACGTATATTACCTTTCCAAATTATATATATATACATATTGTACGTATAATTACTAGATTAATATAATCTATTCGTTTCTTTTGTATATATACTAATCACTTCAGAGATTCCAATATTTGACCTGTTTTACCAACTTAACCTTATCTTAACTAAAACTTTAACCTTATATTATATCTCATAATAGACTATATATTATATATATATATAATATATATTAATAGTATATATACACCTATATACTCACCCTACTATACATATATATATATATATAATATATATATCTATATATATAGTATAATATATCCTATTATACAAATCCACTCCATCATATATATATATATATATATATATCAATATTATTAATACTAATAATAACACTGATACTACTATATAAATTATTATATAACATCATAAAATATACTATTATATATAAACTATATTAACCTATACTATAAATATATATACATCTATACTATATATAATATATACTAGTAAATATAATTATATAACATAAGGTATTCACTATATACTAGTATATAATATACATATATAGTACTGTTATGTAAAAATACCCTTTTCCTTCTATATATTCTATTACTAATATATCTATACATACTATATATATCACTATACATATATTCTATTACGTATACCTATATATCACATACTATAACTTAGATCCCTATACCTACATTTATAATAATTTACTACCTATATAATCATATAACTATATATTTAATATACACAACAAAATATAAACAGATGATAGACGATTAATTCGGAATCAGAAGGAATCGATTGTTTATTTCAGTGAACTCGGAATCGGAATCGTATCAAAATCATACGTACGATTCTTTGGACGATTCTTTGGTATATACAATCTGAAAATTTTTATTTGGATGTCTCTAGGGATATTTCAAAAAGACAATATTCTCGAAGTCTGCCATTTTGGACTTTTAATTTAAGTTCTTACTTCAATTCTAATTTAATTAAAGACTAAACTGGCATTCTGAGTCGCGCACTCCTTTACAGTAGAGCCTAAAGATTAATTATCCAAGACTTTCCTAGAATACGTCATCGGATGCCAGCAGTCTATTCTGTGGCAGTTTTGTTAGTCCTGTTATGTAATAATTGTTTTGATATTTAATACTACCTGATCGAACTCGGTAATGTGGACTATATCTATATATATATATATATATACACCATCTATATATATAACAATAATTAATTATAACTTATACTATACATATCCTCATATATACTATATATATAATATTATATATTGGCCTTGTAGGCTTGTAATAATTGGAGCTATTCGAAATACACATTATTAATAATAATTAGAAATTAATATTTTGTTTTACCAGTATATTATTAAACAATTTGCACACTGTTTTGAAAGAGTCAGATTTTAATGCCGGAGATAGTCATTAACGTTATTTATCGTATAAGTCTGTTCGTATTTGTCTCAATATATACTCCTGGCATACAGCTTCACAACACAACAGTAGCTGTCTTATCTACAATTTCAACTTTAGGCACAACTTTCTAAAGGCCTAACGAATTAGAAAATTGGAGAAAATAAAAGTTAAAGGAATGGATCTGTGTGAACTTTAAATTTTTATTTAGTTAGTTTTTTTATTACTTAACTTTTGTAATTTTTGAATGAAAACCTTCATAATAATTTCCAGAAACTGGAATCTGTTTTAAACTTTAATGTTTTATATATTTTTTAATGTAACTTGTTGTATATTTACTATATATATATTTATATATATATATAATTATATATATATATAATCTATATTAGTCATATTATATATTTATATATATAATATATATATATATATTATATATATTATATATAATATATATACTTCATACATATATTATATTATATATAATTATTATATATATACTATTATATAATTAATAAATATATATAATATTATCTATATACCTATATTATTATATATATTAATATATATCTATATAATCATACTATATATACTTATATATACATTATAATATATATTATTAATTAATATATCATATTAATATTATATATATATATATATATATATATTTCTACTCATAACTGCTCACAATTAATTATAAAACCAATAAATAGAATACTATCTTTCTTGAAAATAGCCACTTGAATAAGAATTAGAAAATTAACCCATTTGTTATTACTATTAATATTATCCATACAATCATTCCAAGCAGGTACCCATCAACCAGCAATGAAGAATTATTCCTTGTAATCAAAATGTTTAGCATATATAATTATTCGAACATAAATGCTAAGGATCATCCAATTCAACAAACCTATTTTGCAAATTATCAAATCCCATATTTTCAAGATGGAACCAAATAGAGGTGACTTTAACAACGAATTACTTATAACATTTTAAATAACTAACATTCAATAAGAAATTAAAGGGTGAAATAAAACACAAATCAAGAATAGAAAGGGAATACAGTTCTTACCAGAAGATATTTCCAGAAACTAAAATTCAGTAAATGAGCTACAATGTTTATCTAAAGACACCAACTTTTGATTGGATACTCTTACAAAACCAAAATATGGTCATATAAATGTACGCCTTAATCCAAGAAGATTCACAGATTATTGGAGAAATAATGGCAGTGGATTTGCATCCATTTTCAATAGTTGAAGACAATGGTTTCAAAAGAATCGGAAATCGGGAATCGTAATCGGCATTTTGGACTGGTATCGGTTTCGGAATCGGCATCGGCTGGAAATTAGGTGTAAGTACCATCCTTTATATATATAATATATATTACTATATATAAATATTATCTATTATATATATATCTTATATAATATAATATATATACTATATAATTATATATTCATTATATATTAAATATAAGTATATATAACTATATATAAATATATTATATATATATACTTATAATATATATATATATATATATATACTCAACATATATATACTATAATATTATATAGTATATATTACTACATCTATATATAATAGTAATATATATATACTATAGCGATATCACTATATATATATAGTATATAACTATATAACTATACCTCTATAGCTTCTGCTCTAGAATAATGAGTTCACCGACACGCCTGTCTATTATTGGAATATTGATACTATTTTTAAAAATTTAGGAATCAAACAAAAGATGTAAATAGGAACATTCCGATAAGGTATTAAGAAATGTTTTGAATTCATTCCTTATATACCTTCCATTGTATCTTCTGATTAAAAATAATTTTAAATTTGATTCTTCTATTTATTAAAGTTTTAATTATTGAATTGTATATGATTCTCACCTATTTTGGAAAGGATAGATTCTTAACATAAAATAAGAGCTATATTTAACATGATTTTATAGCTTTTTCCTTGATAGATTTAAGGTATGAGATTAGGGGCTAAAACGATGAATTGAGTTACACAAATTGGGTTGTTCTGAACCTACGAAAGCAATATCCTAGCCAGTTTTATCACTATGATACAATTGATGGAAAACTGGGGAAAAGGGGGTCGCTCTATCCTCCTTATATATATTATATATATATCTATATATATATATATATATATATATATATATATATTATATATTATATATATTATTCATATAGTAATATATTTTAATATATATATTATAATATATTATCTATATATATTAAATAAATTATATATTATATATATCTAACTATATTATATATATATTATACATATTAATATATATATATTATATTATATATATTATATAATATAACTATAATATTATAATATAATATATACTATCACTATTATGAGACGATTTAATCGTGATCGTCCATCGCAAAATCGAGCATATTTTTTTCAATCGTTTCATCGCAAATCGACTAAATATTTTTTTCATCGTCATCTCTCTTAAATTTTGGCCGATATATTTTGCGATTAAGGATCTTCTGTCGTTTCTGACGTTGAATTTTTTCAATGAAATAATTTGCATAATTATAAAATAAACTTTTTCCACTGTCTTCAAAAAATAATATAATTCTTTTTCTCGAAGAAATTAGTAGAAGTACTAACAAAATTAAATGATAAAGTTATAAAAATTAGCATATATTTTTGGTTTTTTTTTCTTTTTAACTTAAAAATCTCCAAAAAATGAGGGAAGCTTTCGTTCAATATAACGAATAAACCACAAAAAAGAAATTTAGAAAAAAAATCAATTCATATTAAAGTAATAATCATTAAATAAATAATAATAATTATTAATCTGAAAATAACATATTAATAATAAATTAATAGATAATAATATCAATAATAAATAATAAATAAACATATTAAATTAAAAATAATAGAAATAAAATACAAATAATACATTAATAAAATAAAGCTGTAACTAAAAATTGCAAAGAAAAAACGATTATTAAAAATATGTAAAAAAAGAACAGTTTTATTCTTTTCAAAGCGTTCACTCTACTATTTCAAATTTAAATGTCATAGAGGCTCCATTCCGTCAATCGAAGAAATATTGATACATTATGAGACATGAAATGTTCCCGCGAATACTATTAGGCCACTAATATATATTTAATTATCTTGATATACTATATATATATATACATTTAATATATATATATATATATTATATATAATATTATATTATATATATAATATATATATATTATATATATATATATTTATGTAAGGTTAATCCATAAAGGCAGGAAAATAACTATAGATTTTGTAGTGAAGTTATTCAGTATTGGTCATTACGTACATTACTTACTTAATACTGTATGTATTACATAATATATATATCTAATTAATACTATTATCTATTATACTATATATAATATCTAATACCTACTAAACTATTTATATATTTATTCTATATATAATTATTTATATCTATTATAAATATATTTATTTCTGAACAAAATAAACAACAATTTTAAAATCTTAATAAGATTTTAATCATATTATTTATTGAAAATATGTAATTAAAAAAATATTCCTGAAGCATGTAAAAAACAATTATTTAGAGAAGTTTCTCAAACAAGATTCTGTGTTTTCTGGGCTACATTTTATTCATGTTACCTTAAATTTTGGTTGCTATTTTTCGGTTCTTAACATTCTCTATTTTTTATTTATATTTGAGTTTTAATGGAAATTGAAATCTAAAAAAATTTTTTTTTTAATGGGTTTATAGTATTCAATCACTATTTGTCTCTTCGAATTCATCATTGTTATTATGCTATTCTCACACTCATCGATTGAATATTTATCCTTTTTCCAAAAAATTTCATTCAAAATTTGAAAAATAGTTATTTCCTGCATATTTAGATAACATTGTTGTAATTTCAATTGGCAAGATTATTATATATACCTCCAAATATAATTATACTAATATACTATTATGACTATAACTATATATATATATACTACATCTCTCTCAAACTAGATTTATTTAAAGTATAAAAAAAAAACAAAAAAAAACTAAGACAATATAAAGAAAAATATATATAATAAAATAATAATAAATCAATATATATTTAATATATATATATATATATCTATATATATATATATAATATTATCACCACATACACCCTCATATATATTAACTTATTTTTGTTTCCAATATAATACTAATATAATATATCTATATAATCAAAAAGTAGCTTCTAAATAAACATTTACTATATACTAATAATATCAATATATATTTATATATATATATTATATTATAATATATTAATATATTTTATATATAATAAATAATAATATATAGTAAACTTAAATGTAAACTTCCAATGGTATATTCAAGCACAGATGGCAGATTAGTCGGGGTCTTCACTTCCGTCTTTCCGGGGGAATAAAGGGTAGGCTATTTCCCCTTTTCCCGGGGAGGGTCTCCTGGCCCCGGCTCTTTTGGTATTTGGGTGTCGTCGGGGTTCCTTCGCCCCTCTCCTACGGGGCATGGCAAACGTCCCCCATCTGTTTCCCCTAGGACTCGAGCCCCCTACTTGGACGTGTAAAATAATATATACTATAATTATATATTATTTATCTTATATTATATTCATATATAATTATATATATTACTATATATATAATATATATAATTATATTATATATTATATCTATATATATAGTATATTATATAATAATATCATATTATATTATATATTACACTGGCCAAGATAAGGCTCGAGCAAGATGTGGGACTAAGAAGGGGGGACGTTGTTCATAACGACGTCGAGCGGGGTCCGGAGACTCTTGTCGAGAGAGGAAGATAGTCCTCCTGTCGTTTCCCGCGAGGCCAAGACCGACCTCCGACTCCTGCCATCGGTCCGGTATACCTTTGGGGTATCCAACAAAAGTTAAAGAAATTTTTTTTAATATAATAAGTTCTAATATATACTATACTATATATATATATATATATAATCTATTATATATATAATATATATTCATTATTATTTTTATTTACTACTAATAATTCAAAATAATATCTAGTTCATTGTATACCTTTATGACTTTATGTATCCTATTTAAAATAGGATTAAATATATGCAAACATGATATATTAAATAAATATAGCCTCAAATCCTTTGGTCTAAGGGAAAGGTTTCATTTCGTAGAATAGCACATTGAGAAATAACAAATCTCAATTTTGTATTTTCTTTATATTCAATATTTACACCAGTTTCTTTAGAAATAACAAAATAACATAATTAATATATTCCGAAGATAAAATAGTGGTTCTAAACTTAACACTTTAAAAAAATACATTTTTTATCGATTTCATGTGACGTCAAACTCATAAATAAAAATTCACGGATGGAAGAAAATTCAAAAACATTCGAACTTCGATAGGAACATTTCTTCCGTTTAAAAGAATATTGACAAATCAAATCGGAAAGTGAAGAACTTCTTCCGTTTTGAAGAATTCTTGCCAATATTCAAAAACGTCCTATAAATATTTCGTTAAAAATAATTCGTATTTCTATTTCTGGCAAATCATTATTAGAATGCTTCTGTACAGATCTGAAACGTAACACAAAAAAAATTACCAACGACAAATAGTTTTATAGGTGATGATTTAAAATATTTCTTTATAATTTTTTTTTTTTACTATTTTTTTGTTAACATAGAATTATCTTTTAGAATTCTAATATAAAGATTGTAAACTTTATATTCTATAATCAACTTCTCATCACAAAGTCTATGTTTTTTCCTGCTTTATGTTAACCTTTCATATATGATATATATATATATATTCTATATTATATATATATATAATAGTATATTTATAGTATTATATAGCTATAAATTTCTGTATCTGACACTAATAGGACATAATAATTATAAGGTGTGTTTGAAGAGTTTCCCAGTTTCCGTAATAACACAAAAATTAATAACTATAATATATATATCTAAATCCATCCCATCTTATATAATTAAGTATATAATATACTAATATTCTACAAGTTAACTCAGAATAACCATTTAGACTATATGGTAATAACAAAACAATATGACATGGTACCAGTGGTCCTAATGTTTGCTTTCTGTTATGCGTATCATAATTCTCTCTTATCTCATACCCTCAGACAACTATTCTTAGAGACATCTATATTACACAACTTATTTCATTTTACCTCACACATAATAATTTATAAACACATAATCATATGTAGGATACTACAATTATAGTTAAATTGGTTACAGACATAACGCTATCCCTTTACATAATCTATGTGTGGGGAGAAAATTTGCTCACTTATCGTATGTCCTGTAATTGTCCTGGTCTTGCGTCTCTATCATATCTTCGACGAAAAATGTATTAATGCTCATGGGTATCATCGGGAATTGTCCAAGAGGAATACAATGATTGATGACAGAAGAGGCCAGAAGACGGTGATGAATGTATTCAGAAAAAGGGCATAAATTTCTAATTTGATTTGCTAGACTGAAAAAAAGATGAAAGGAACGGTGAAATGAGATGGTCAGTGGGTGGTGAAATTCTTTTGTTAGGTTCGTGGAAAGGAATAAGGGATTAGAAGAATTTGCAATCTGATGCATGACGTTATACGTTAGAAGAGTTACTTTTGCGTAGATTTATTTTTAAATTGTTTAGAATTCTAATGTTTAAACTTAAGTTTGAAAAGGTAAAATTTTTGTGTGTTTGGCGAACTATGGTCCATTTCTGAAGGGGTATTTGAAGAGTAGTGCGATTTCCTGGTGAATAAATATTGAATGATGTTTTGGTGGGCATGAGTAGGAGATTAATAGTTTTCATATTGCCACATATCTGCCCAAACTGGATGTTTTTTTAGCAGTTGTCACCTATAACCACCTCATCAGGGCAGAGAATCTATTTCAAGGAGGGAGATGTAGACTAGAGTACTCAACAAGTTTCAACTTATCCTCTAGCGCATAATTACGCAATTACGAGTTACACAAGTCAAGCAGAGATTTTTAATCATATATTAATTTAATCGCGTTTGCTTTGGGTAATCCCGATAATATTATAGTTAAGGGCACATAAATTATTATATAATTTTAATTCAACCTTAAATGCCTTCATTCATTTAATATTTGTCAGTATAAAATTCTGTTCACTAACCTATATAAAAATTAAAAAAATTATCTTATCTACGATTAATAATGGATGATTTCAAATACAGTTGTATTATTTAGGTAAATATATATATATATATATATTATTATATAATTTATAATATAGATATACTAAATAGAAAGATAAGCAATGTTTAGAGGATATATGATACATTTCTCCTCCTTACATTTTCTGTTCATCCACAATAAAAAATTTTAAATCTCTTTTATAACATATTTAAAGTAAGTATTTACCTGTAATTAACTTTTTAAATTATAATAGCAATAATGTTTAATTATTAAATTATTGTCATTATTCAACTATTTTTTTAAATATATATAAATATTTTAGAAAATTCCTTATTTTATATTTTATGTATATATTTATATATATAATATATATATTTAGTATATATATATATTTGATATATACACAAAATAAATATTCATATCTAAATAAATATATATATATAATATAATATATATATATAATAATATTAATAATATATATAAAAATAATAATATAATAATACATATAAAAATATAAATAATAAAATTAATAAATAATAAAATATATAATTATAATAATATAATATATATAATATATAATAATATGGGCATGAGAGAATTAAAGTAGAGCTTGTGGAAGATATATATGAAGTCAATAGAGAATGTATGTACATCAGTGAAGTCAGAGATCTCCATCAACCACTTGTGCTACGTTACAAGGCCGTACCGTAAAGGTTTGGTTACGTCCGAGTGAATAATTCACTCGGCACCTGCACTTCGGTAATCTATAGGCTAACACGATAAAAGCACCAACATTGCGCCGCAAAGATAGAGGGTCAAGTGAACTGGAAAGTACATAACAGTTTATAAGTCTCGTAGTCTAAACAGAACTTCCAGTTTCGTTGAGGCCGCCCTAGCAACCGTTGTGATGTGAGGTTTCCAAGATATTTTTTTGTTTATGTTAAGGCCAGGGATGTTTATATTGTCAACAGGAGAGACGAGAGAACCGTCGAAATTGCAACTATTCCAAACCTCTTACCAAAAAAATATATATTTTTTTAAAGATTTTAAGTAATATTTCGTAGTGATTAAATCACCAGGATTTTCCTTATTGGCGTAACTAAAGGTAAGTATTTGGTCCAAGATCCCCAGGCGGTCAGTTTTACGTCCTCCCAGAAGTTCAGTTTCTTGCCAGCTATTATTTTCATGTGAGGAAAGAACCAAGAGCTTTAGGCAAAAATAAAATAAATCCATCCTCAAACTATCTTCATCCACTATTTAACAGACTTAATTTGGTAATCGTAGACGATTATGCAAAAGTCTGAACAATAGCAGATTTATTCGGTGGACTAGAAAGAAGCCTTACTTGTCCACTTTTCTCATCTCGGAAACAATGATCTTCTTTAGAAATTTATAGCATTCTTCAAACGAAAACGGACTTTGAAATAGCAAATTTGATTATCACTAGATTGAACTGTCATAATGAAAAGTCTAAAAACTGTATTGAACAATCATGAAAGAATTAAAAAGACTCTGGAAGGAAAAATCAACTAGGCTCAAGATAAAAATCCAGTGAAGACAATTACGATATTGAATTGTATAACAAAACAAATTTTGTTGTTGGTATATTCGTATTTCACTCTTTGAATGAGTACTTTCAGCGTAAGGAAACAACTCTTTCAGTCGAGTGCGCTAACTTCAGGCAACATTAAAACAAAAGCTCTATAAGAGCTTATAATTTCCAGTACAGTTTATACCAATTTTTTATAATACAAATCTTTTCAAATATTTCTTCCCAATTAGCCTAGTTTTCCAACCTTTCCTCATGAATACGGAATTTACCAAAATCGGTGACAGGAAGAGCCAAAGACAATGGGTTGAAGATCCTCGAAGTATTGGAATATAACTCATTTTTCGTATTCGCCAAAGGTCAACGAAAAAATCACTGAGAAGTTAATTTAAAAATATTATAATACCCAAGTAGCCCTTCTGCGCACTGAAGTTCTTGACCCTGTGGTCCTTTTCTTCATCAATTCTACCAAACTTTCATAGTTTCATTTAAATGAATACAGGCGGAAATTGCTTTCCTGTAGACAAGATATGAATGTATGGTACATCTTTATTAAGTTCTTAACAGAATATCTTCTGCACCGAAAATTGTATATCTAATATCTAGAGAGAAGAAGCTGCGCCAAAAGATCCAGGCTTATACTTATTTTATTAACAATGTATTTAAGAACAAACTGAAAATAAATGAATGCCCAACCCGAAAACCAATGCAGCGTACTGAAAGGTACAAAGAAAGCTTTCATCTACCCAGAATATACAAAAAGGATGATGATCTTCCTCTAAAATGAAAATTCTTCTGAGTGTTACTACAAAGAATATATTTATTTAAAGAATTAGTCTGGGAATTAATCTTCATTAAAAGAAGGCTAATATGATCGCCTGTTTCAGAGCTTCCATTAGGCACGTGGTGAATCTTAGTGTTCACCTGAGAGTTATTTGATTACAGGACGGTGATGTATCCAAATATAATTTTTAAATTCAGAAGAGTTCACATATATTTCCCCCATTTTAACACGTTTAAGCTTAGCCAAGACAATATCATGATTTGATGGACTCTTGGTGTCTAGGAAGGTCTACATAGTCTATTTTTATCACAAATTCGATTGAGTCTTCAATTTATTTTATTGTAAAATGTATCATTTATATCGACTTCAAAGTATTTTATTTCTATTGACTTAAGCTTATATAAAATTACAAAACCTACAATAAATCTAAATCAAAACCTGAATGTGTACATGAAAGGGCTAAAATAATGTAATGTGGAGATCCAGACGGTTTTAACAATAGAGAAAATAAATTCTGTATTGGTCTTGTATTTTGATATATATATACGACTTGTGCATGATTGAAATGCATTTCTTTTTTCCACCTTGCATTTAAGGGAGTTTGAGTTTGAGGCGGTGCCGGAGCCGGAGCCTGACCTAGATATTGACCCTAGAACCGTAGTCTGACTCACAAAGTTCTGTTTGCGCAGATGTTACGAAAGAAACGACAAGACCGAAATAAATAATTTTAATTTTGTTTGTATGGCAGAGCCATTAAAACAGTTCAAGAAAGTAAAAGAACGAAAATAATCAAGAGTGTCTGTTTTTAAAATATCTTCTATTTCTGCATTTACAGATGTACATCCTTTGTAGTTATCTTAAGCGATCTTATACCCTTTACACTAAATTAGCAAATACTGTCTAAAAAAGAATCACTGAACAGGTCACATCAATTTCATTATGTATAAAAATTGGGATTTAAGGATTTTCAGCAAGATTAATCTGCAAATTTGTCTCTCAAGTCTATTATTGTTGTCGAGTTTATTTAAAACTTGTGAACCAAATTTTGATGTCTGAGCATCAAGATTCACTAAAGCTATCACAGTAGTAACAACGCAAATCATTCCGAACACTAGACTATCGTAGGAAGGATTTGATTAGACGAAGAAATATTTTAATTGATACACAAGTTCCTGGTTGCTATACTAATAAAAGGAGAGCTCTCTGTTTATTAATTAAAATCGGAAATCTTAGTTATATTAAATTTTGTTTTACTTTTAGTCATTGCAAAAAAAATAGTCGAAATTTGTTTCATATTCTTGCAAAAATAGCCAGACTTAAAAGAAACTAAGGTTTCAGCAGAACAATTCTCCACTAGATACTTATTGCTGGAGAAATTGGGACATAGATTAATCTCGATGTAGCGTTACTCTTATTCTTATATAAAAAAAAAGGTAACGTTTTCATTGTCCCCATATGATGTTCTTGTATTTTGCACAGTTTACAACTGATCTGCTGATTCCAGGCTGTCATCAGACTGAGAAGACTTGTAGGAAAAATAGTTTTTAGATTGATGTTTTCTTTCTCAATGTGGACATTTTAGATCTTCGTTAAGTTGTTTCCAAGGTGGAAATATTGTTAAAGTTTTCAACTTACAATGCAATATCTTTAAAAATTCTAAGCATCCCCACAATTGTTAAAATATCTGCTCTAAAGTTTGGTTATTTTATGAATAGCTTTAAGTCCCTCAAAAAAGGTGAAGGAATCTTATAAGCTATAATGTAACTTGTTAACTTGTTTTCTGAACAATTTTTTTAAACAAATTAAAATAGAGTTCTTTTAATTCATAGAATTGTACACAAATGTCAGAAAAAACTCATCCAACTCATCAAGGCTTTTCAATTTAATTCTGGATGAACATCAATTCTGCGTAAACATTATCGACATTATGAGGAATATTAAGAATTTTTTCTTTTAGAAGAGCGATGACAATTATCGCTTGTATTAGATTGATGGATAGTCTCCCTATGTAGAAAATAAGATACGATAACTTTGCAATCACAAAATCTGCTCGATCACCCGCGAGATTTCCAAGCTGATGGAGAAAAGTGTCGAAAATTTCTGACCATTTAGCAATAAAATAAAATTTTGAAAATAACTTTTGCAAGATGGTCACAGCTATATAGTAACCAGCATGCTTAATAGGCTTCATCATACTTCGTAATTTCTACTGCCAATATTGCTTAATCAGAAACGCTAACAAATTCCTTTATCTTTGATAGTAGAGTTCAGACTTCTAGCTGACAAATTTCCAGCGTTAAAATATTCGTTTCAGGATCCACATCAACCGATTTTAAAATAAGTTATATTTATCTTATAAGTAGTCAGTTTAAACTGAAATTAAATTTTATTTGAAAGTATTAAATTTTGTATCATTTTCATCTTGGCTACACGAGGAGAGGCTTAACTCCAAACTCCTACTTGAAGCTTCCTTCAAGTCTAGCAATAACCATTTCAAACTTTTAACAAGTCATTTTTGCTTAATTAAATTTATAATGTTTGCAAATGATGTAAACATTTACTACTACTCATAAAATCATATATATATATATATATTATAATATCGTAGTATTATCGAATAGTGTAGTACTTATTATCTATCATTATATCGAGCTATATATATATATTATATAGTATAACTATATTATATATATATATATAAAATATATTAATTAATTCTGAGAGAGTTATATAATATATATATAGGATTTTATATAATATATATATATTATATAATATATAATATAGTATCATATAAATATATATTATAAATATATATGCAATTATATAAAAATATATAATGTGTTAAAAATATATGATATATATATATATATATAATATACACAAAAATATATATATATATATATATATATATATATATATATATATATATATATATATTATAAATATTATAATATATATAGATATAATATAATAATATATATTATATATTTATATATATTATATTATATATATATAAAAGGAAGGATTGTTGTTATTTAGTTATCCTTTGCATCGTTCTCCTACTTCAAGATTTTGATGCAGTCGTTCCGGTTTTTCTGTTTGATTTTTTTCTATTTTTTCTTCGGCTTCTTTCTTTGTTTTTGTATTGGTTTTAGGGCTTAAACCTGGTGTGATGAGTGACAATGTCAGTTTAGAGATGGCTGTAGCTTAAAATATAATTAATTATATATATAGATTTATATTATATAATAGAATATATATATTATATATATAATATATTTATATATATATATATATTATTATTATATATATATATATATTAGTATATATTATATATATATATATATATATATTATAATTATATTATATGATATATATATATATATATAATATATAAATATAATATAAATATATATAGTATATATATATATATTATATATGTATAATATTAATAATATAATAATAATTATAATATATATAATATATATAATATAAGTATATTATATATATATCTACGAAAATATATATATTATATATATATATAGTATTATATATATAGTAGTAATATATATATATATATATATATTAGTATATATATATATATATATATATGATATAATAATAATATATGTATCTATGTAATTATATATATATAATATATTATATAGTATCTATATTAATATATATATTATATATTATATATTATATATATATATATATATAAAAATGAGTTCCAGTAATCGAAAGTACATTTAACTACGTTTTTTTTTTTTTTTTTTTTTTTTTAAAAAATGAAACTGAATATTGCCAAAACTCTAAGTTTTAAGATTTGAAAAATTTATTTAAGAGAAGGGTCGTGTAAGATCAATTAATTATTTGGCACTGAGCGATAAAAAAAAAAGAAAAAAAAGTAAATTTAGCGGAAAAATCGTGACTAAAAGAAACCTCCACACGAAATGATTCAATATTGAACGTCTCTTATCATTCTTACGTTTTAAATTCAATGCCATTCCTATGCATAACTTTTAAGTCTATTTTCACTTGAATAAGTTATCTTTATTTCATAAATATTTTAAATAGGAAAAGTTTCTAAAATCAAAACTTTTACTTTCGGATAAATAAGTTGATGATTTCGTCTTTACAAGGCTAAAGAATAAGTTTTATCTTTTTTCCTGAAAACACGAAAAGGTTCTAACTAAGAACTTTGACTTCAGCGTACGGTCTGATCAGGGTAGCTGAGTCGGAACCGGAGTTGCAAGGTTTTAG
>JABUQX010099531.1:52500-54328 GCA_015478945.1 Trachelipus rathkii
TATGGTATTATTATTCACCATGCGCGGTACCCTGTTTGGCCCTACGTTCGAGTGCGAGCGGGAGGAACCGTAGTAATGCTCTTTTTGGACAGTAGAAGTATTCTCGGTTTCTCTTTTGTCTCGTCGTAGCGTAGTGGTCAAACACATGCACGCTCATCTGCAAGGGTCCAGAATCGTATCCTAGCATGGTGAAAATACATTAGGGGGTATTTACAATTACAAATTTGATTGCAAGGTTAAAATTATTGCATTTTCATTATACATAATAACCCCCGGTTTATGGTATTATTATTCACCATGCGCGGTACCTGTTTGGGCCTACGTTTCGAGTGCTAAGCGGGAGGACGTAGTAATGCCTTCTTGGGACAGTAGAAGTATTCTGCGGTTTCTCTTTTGTCTCGCGTAGCCGTAGTGTCCAAACACATGCAGCGCTCATCTGCAAGGTCCAGGAATCGTAATCCTAGCATGGTGCAGATGAGCGTGAATGTGTTTGACCACTAAGCTACGACGAGGTTAAAATTATTGCATTTCATTATACATAATGACCCCTGGTTTATGGTATTATTATTCACCATGCGCGGTACCCTGTTTGGCCCTACGTTCGAGTGCGAGCGGGAGGAACCGTAGTAATGCTCTTCTTGGACAGTAGAAGTATTCTCGGTTTCTCTTATGTCTCGTCGTAGCGTAGTGGTCAAACACATGCACGCTCATCTGCAAGGGTCCAGGATCGTATCCTAGCATGGTGAAAATACATTAGGGGGTATTTACAATTACAAATTTGATTGCAAGGTTAAAATTATTGCATTTCATTATACATAATGACCCCTGGTTTATGGTATTATTATTCACCATGCGCGGTACCCTGTTTGGCCCTACGTTCGAGTGCGAGCGGGAGGAACCGTAGTAATGCTCTTCTTGGACAGTAGAAGTATTCTCGGTTTCTCTTTTGTCTCGTCGTAGCGTAGTGGTCAAACACATGCATGCTCATCTGCAAGGGTCCAGGATCGTATCCTAGCATGGTGAAAATACATTAGGGGGTATTTACAATTACAAATTTGATTGCAAGGTTAAAATTATTGCATTTCATTATACATAATGACCCCTGGTTTATGGTATTATTATTCACCATGCGCGGTACCCTGTTTGGCCCTACGTTCGAGTGCGAGCGGGAGGAACCGTAGTAATGCTCTTCTTGGACAGTAGAAGTATTCTCGGTTTCTCTTTTGTCTCGTCGTAGCGTAGTGGTCAAACACATGCACGCTCATCTGCAAGGGTCCAGGATCGTATCCTAGCATGGTGAAAATACATTAGGGGGTATTTACAATTACAAATTTGATTGCAAGGTTAAAATTATGCGATTTTCATTATACATAATGAACCCCTGGTTATGGTATTATTTATTCACCATGCGCGGGTCCCTGTTTGGCCCTACTCGGAGTGCGAGCGGGAGGAACGTAGTAATGCTCTTCTGTGAACAGTAGAGAGTATTTCGTTTCTCTTTTGTCTCGTCGTAGCGTAGTGGCAAACACATGCACGCTCATCTGCAAGGGTCAGGATCGTATCCTAGCATGGTGAAAATACATTAGGGGGTATTTACAATTACAATTTGATTGCAAGGTAAAAATTATTGCATTTCATTAATCATAATGACCCTGGTTTATGGTATTTATTATTCACCATGCGCGGTACCCTGTTTGGCCCTACGTTCGAGTGCGGGCGTGAGGAACCCGTATAAATGCTCTTCTTGGACAGTAAGAAGTATTCTCGGGTTTTCTCTTTGTCTCGTGTAGCGTATGTCAAACACCATGGCCACGCCATCTGCAAGTAG
>JABUQX010099532.1:5000-15000 GCA_015478945.1 Trachelipus rathkii
ATATATTGGGTTTTTTTTATTAAGCTCTGGAGACATGTTAATTTTTCTTTTTATTTCCCTTTTAGGGGGTTCGAGCCGATGGAGGGACAGAGGTTGGGACGAAGTCCCCCTCGTCGTCCCCCGGTTCTTTGTGGTTTTACCCTTGGGATATCTTTTAGTTAAAAAAAACGACATTTGGCAATCTTTGACTTTCCCTCGAAGCGCTAGAGCTCCTTTGTTTCTCCGTGCAAAAAATGATCATGTATGCATGATAAGTATTGTTCCAACTTATTTTTCTAAAGGTTTAAAATATAAATTTTCAAAGATATTATTTGTATTTTTCTATAATTTCATGGATAAAAATGTGTCCTCTATTTTAATAAAATTTTAATTTATTTTCTCTAAAAGCAGTATGTTAGTTTTTTTTTGTTTATAATACGACTGGCCAGTCTCGCGAGGCTTTCGGGAGCTGACCTTTATTATTTTACTATTTTGTTGATCCCTGCTATTTTGGTGGTTAATGGTATATTAAATATTTAGCATATTTTTCTCTTAATAGTTTATTGGTAAATATTATTGTTATGAAAGAATTATTAGGATGGAACTATAGCAATAATTCTGCGAACAGGGAGAAGAATGGTCTCGACAAAGTTGTGACGAAAAACAATTTTATAAACAAATTTCAGGAATTTTCAGAAGGGTGTCTAATAAGCTTTGTGAAAAGATATTTCAATAGGATGTTTAATAAGATTAAATCACAGCATTTGAGTCGTAACTAACATTTTCTCATAATGTGTCCAAATCGTCGACACATTAAATAATCGATTAAATAATATCGATTAAATAATCGATAATTTAATCGGCAAGTCTGATTATAATTCATTAAATAAATTTTCAGAAGGTGTCAAAAACGTGCGAACTAGGATACTAATTATTATTAATAATTATATATAGTACATATATATATATAATAATATAGTGTAAACAAGGCAAAATAGGGGGCTCGAGCGCGACGGGGAACAGAAGGGGGCGACTCGTTTTCCATACCGCGTAGGGGAGGGGCGGAGGAACCTTCGCCCCGCCACACCAAATACCAAAGAGCGAGATAGGTTCCGGAGACCCTCATACCCGAAGGGGGGGAATATAGTCGCTAACGCAAATTCGTAAGTTCCCCGGTAAAGGCGAGAGAGCAGGACCAGACTCTTGTGACCTATCGTACGGGCGGTATAAAACATTGGGGTATTCCTTTGTTTTAAAAAAAAAAAATTCGTATATTTTTTAAATATATATATATCGATAGTATATATCGATATATCGATGTCGTAAAATAAAAATTTACTGTTCAAACGGTCGACACTAGGTATTTTTTTAAAAGAATGTTAAAAAATTGTAGACAGCATATTTGGGTCCGACTAGGCATTTGAGGTCGACAACTTTTTGTCGATATATTTGAACCTAGTACAGATTCCATAATTTGTTGCTGTCGACAATTAAAATGTCGCTAGCTTGCTTTATTAGAATGTGAGTCAAATGCAAAGTACGTTTGACTTTCTCATTTTACGGAGTACAAGTTGAGTTCGGCTAGAGCGGGGAGGGAACACTTGGAACCAGCTGGAGGGGATGGCGAATATTCACAACGGGATACGTTATGCCGTATCCGCGACAATAAGCTGACAGCTATAGTATAGCGGTTTTACTGTGTAGCTTAATACCTTGTGAGTAATAGCCGGAAGCATTTTGCCAAATGTATCTTAAATAAATAGAATAAAAATATTTTTGTAAACAAAAAAGGGAAAAAAAAAAAAAAAAAAAGACTTTCCATTATTAAGTCCTAACTCCTTTCGCTGATTTAGATGTAATGTATCAAGCACAATTTCAGAATATGGATTGCAATTATTAAAACTGTAATATAGATTCAGCGCGTGGAGCGCTCGGGCCACAAAAAAAAAATTTGCAAAAGGCACAGCAAAATTTCATTTGAATATAAGCAATAATTGTCTAAGTGTGGAAGATGAACCAATGATAAAGCATCGATAAAATTATATATTAAATTTTAAACACATGAACTAAAAATGTTAGGAAAGAAAAACGTGTTTGAAATAACTCGGGAAATTTGAGCGTGAAAAAAGTATGAAGTCTCACCACATACCAAGCTAATCACTTACTGCATAATCTACGTTTACATTACCAAACGCGAAGCCGCCATCCTTTATACTCACACCTGACCAATACCTCTACCAATCCTAGCTCAATACTTTTTTGTAAAGATTGCGGCACCACAAAACATCAACAAATAGCCTACAATAGCAGGATGGAGAGATTCTCTAATCCATTCTAATTAATCAGTACGCAGTCTAACATGCTTCCACTGCACCGCCTGCCACCGCCTGCTACCGGCTGCACGCTCTGCGCACCGGGCTGCCACCGGCTGCGCACCAATCGCTGGCCATCGCGGCTACCGACCGTGATCCTGCCTGTACTCGCTGCCACCGTAGCGCTGCCACGTCCCTAGCTCACGTCGTGGCCTAGCTTTCCCCTGCCGACCAGTTGCTAGATCGCCGCAGTACGCACGCCCTACCATGACGCTGGCCCACCGGCCTGCCACCGGTGCCTGCCTACCCCTCTGCCTTTTAATTTCATCATTCCGCTATGCATATACAAATTAAATAGCCATGGGACTATAACAAATTCATGCTATTGCGCTATTAATATAAATCGGCATTCACTTTAAACTCCCGTTTTTTTCCTTACGTAGCGCTTTCATTATCGCTATACAGCTACTTTTGTGTCTCTCATTCCATATATAAGCCTACTCCACCAACACATATATTTTAGTAGGCGCTACCTTGTCATTAATACTAGTGACCGTACATCTGTTGGCTTAAGTCCATAAAGCCTAAATACAATTTTAAATTCACCTTCTCTTGTCAATTTCTAATGCTTTTGTTTCATTGTGGCGAAAGATTGAATCTACACATCTTCTAACCAGGCTTCTAATACACTTGTTCTTCGCCATCAGTCCCCCAGTCACTCCGCACGCAGCGTGCTTACAACCAAAATATGCTTCATATAAGTCATTAATATCTTAACCCTTACGCAATCATTCAATATTAGGTACTATTCGACACCTGCATTTTTCCTTGTTCGCCTTATCAGTCGCTCTCATATAATTATTCTAATATATATATATATATATTTTATTATATATATTATATATATATATAGTTAAATATTATTATATATATATTATTATATATATATATACTGATATATATATAGTATATATATATATATATATATTATATAATATATATATAATATAATATTATCAGTATATATATATATATATATATATTATATATAGTATAGTATATATATATATATATATTATAGTATATATATATATATATATTATATATATATATTATTATTGTATATATGATATATATGTATATATATATATATAAATACTATAATTATAGTATATGACGTATAGTATATATATATATTATATAGTACTATTATAATATATATTAATATATTATATATGTTAGTTATATATAATATATATAATAATATATATTGATGATATATTATTATATATGTAATATATATATGTATATAATATATATAATATATATTATATATATTATTATAATATATATAATATATATATATATATAATATATATATTATAATATCTATATATATATATATAATTATATATATATTATTTATATATATATATATATATATATATTATATATATAATATATATAGTATATATATTTAATATATTATAGTATATATTAATATATATAGTATATTTATTGTTATTATCATACTCAATAACCGTCTCAAAAATAAGCTGAAGGGTGGTGTTCATTGTTGGCATAATGCGGGATTATATAGGCTGTTGTGTTTTTTTGCTATGTTCTTATGATGTTCAATTATGAAACGCTATGACGGAATTTTATCACTATGTCTTTTGCATTCTCTAAGTGATCCTATCTACAGGGTTAATTTCTATTTGGGCGCGACTTGGCATCCATAGTATAAGCCATTGCTTTTAATAGCTCGCTTGTACTTCATCAACGGCGTGCTACCTGCATTTGGTTTGCCCCTTGGCTGCACTATTGGCCTAGCAGCTTTGCGAACCTAAAGAAACATTCTGTAGTCAATGCTATATTATTTATCTAAGTTACGCTGACCATACCATCATTAGTACCGTTCTTGGCCATGATTTGTGCTCTTTTCTTCAGACATTTCTATTTGCACATATCCTTATTCTTACATTGTCTAATTCTATATATTGCTCTTTATTCCACAAATATATCGTAAACCTCTTTCGCTCTTACTAAATTTAATAACTTTTTTTTATTATGTTTTTTTATATTATATTAAATATTTTTTATTTATAAGAGTTTTTTCCCACTCTTCACATCCATAACATGTAACATTGCACAAACACAATTAATTAATCACTCAATAACCAATTCATTTTTTATACTTCCTTAGTTTATTTGCCCTTTCCATTGCTTCGGCTAAGGCGAAATACTCTATATTAACTCTATATCACAACCTCAGCAACCCTATGTTCAATCTCTTCTTTCATCTCTGATAGAAAAAGCCATGCAATATCCATATCCCTAAGTATCTAAAAAACTGTAATTACTAGTGCACAGGCTTTTCGCACTAATTTATACCTATTGTGAAATATTTCAAACCCAAAAGCGCCCGCGCCATAGATTGAGAATCGTTCCTTTGGGTTTTGTAGCTGCTTTCCATCTTTCTACTTAGTTAGTGTGTGATGATATATGCTACTTCACACGTATTATTAGCATATAATAATTAATAACAAACTGTGAAGGTAGTATACCTATCATAAGTATAGTTCACACTAATTATAGTATATTATATATATATATGATATATATATATATTATATATATATATAAACTTATATAGCATCGTGATATATATATAGGTGGATAGTAAATAGAATGTAGTATATAGTATAATAGTATACATAATATATATTCTTTCACTATTACTTGCTCACTATATTAAGGTATATTCTTTTATCGAGCTAGTATATCGTATATATATAGCTGCTTGTACGTGTATATATATATATAACGGTTATAATATATAGTATTACTGAGGTTAATAGCTATATGTAACACTACCCTAGTATAAATCATTTTTTTAACATTTCTGAACTATCTGAATGAGATTATACAGAATGGTCGTCTAGACTTTTATGCCGTGGCTGGCAGCTGTTACGTGACTGAGATACGCGAGGGAAAGGGGCCGAAGAGTGGCGTTCCCTCCACAGCGATCGCGTCTAGGTCACATAATTTTACATAGAGTACTCTCCTGCCTAGAATAGGGGCTTTATGCGTGCGCTGTAAGTTGAGACCGATAGATGCTGTAGTGGTACTGCTGCCGTGCAGGATTGTGAGTAATTGCATAGCTTGCATCCTGTATCGGATGATACTTATACTGCCCTATGAGCAGAAACAAATATTGTGATTGCGTTACTGAAATTTATAATGTATATAGTCGCACTCAGAACACAATATCATGCGCTAGAAACTTGTTGTGATAGAATAGTGACGACCAGATCATTGATAGACGATCAGCGAGATAAGGAACTCTGCTCTGCTGCTCTGCTCTGCTCTTATACTAAGATTCGTATCTCATGCTATGCCTCTGCTGCATTCAGGTCGTTGGCTTATAAATGTCTCTACTACTTCTGTGTCTCCCATTCTCTCCTCACCATTATTACTCATAGCGCTAGTATATACTTACTATCTCGTCAATATGTCTATCTTTGTTTATTAGCTCTATTATGGTTAGAAATAAATTAAAAACGCAATTTAAGGTTGAGTCTACTGTGTCTTCTAATTAGGGGTAAACATTTGGGAGAGTAGCTTTGATGCGTCTACCGGCAGGTTTACAGTTTTGTTGAAATATTTAAAAACAAGTAGTTAAATTTATTACATATTTTAGAATGGCCATAATAGGAAGTAAGATAATATAGGTGCTACAAAGGCACCCTTCTGGCAGTATTATAACTACTGATGTGATTTATGTTGAGTACGTATTCACTTTCAAAGTAAATAAAGTAGTATATTAATGAAGGATGGAATTATCTAAGATATAAGAGTAGAATAAGATATTACATGAATAGATTCATTAATGAAAGGTTAAAAAAAGGTGAGTATATAGTACAAATATGAGAAACACATTATTTATAATAGATTTAATAGGATGTAACTGACGCATTATATTCTACAACATGATGCATATCTATATGTAGAGCATAATATAGCCTGAATAGAATAATGCAAAAAAGGAAATACAAATATCGAAAAACGAAGGCTTGATATCAGAATCTTTGTGGGCAAATCTATTTCGAATGCATCTGATGTCCTTGCGCAAAATGAGATAAAAAAAATAAATTAAGCGCGTAAATGCAGAAGTGCTTAGAGATATGAGTTTTTGAGAATGAAATGATTGCATAATACATTGAGAGTAGTTGTATTCCATACTATTTTGATAGTCGGATTTGGCAGATCTCACTGGGATTAATATATAATAATTAGCAATAAATGCAATATATGTTTCTAATATCTTTTCCGTTTAATAGCATGAATTCGAATAAACATTGATAAATCAGAAGTTTTCAAGTCACTCTACAATTAGAAATGATAATATATAATAATCGATAAAGGTATAACAGGTTGATTTGTGTTCAATGTTTCCGCCAGCGTAATAAATAAATAAGTTCGAGTTTTCTATTAAGCTATAGACGGAATATAGATTACGGGCGAGGTAAGTAGTGTTAAGTCATTGAAGCGAAAAGCTATAAGGAATCATTGAAAGAAGTTAGTATACTGACCTTTTAAACATAATAACAGATAGGAGTAGTAATAATATTCTTTCCTTATTTGAGTAAATATTTGCTTTGGTAAAGTTTTGTTTTTTTATTATTTTTTTTTTATTTATCTGTTTAATAAAAATTCTCCTTGACTAACCTCCATAACTCTCTCGCAATCACTTCCTCTCCCTAAGTCGAAATGTTGGCATCACTCTACTTTAATTAGAAGCATGGATTGATTTAATCTTTCAAAGAAAAGTAGGGTACTTACATAGACCGGATTAGTTTCACTTAGAACTGCCGTACGGTCAAAAAGTGTATTTAAAACAAATAACTTTTCGTCGCTCTACCAACTCATTCACTAGCCAGAAAATAATGACGCGAAAGGAAGCTTGAATACAAACAGAGCATGATGGTGATGTCCTTGACGGGCAGTCGATAGTTCAGATGCGGTTGAAATCGTAATTTTCTGGCTTTTCATAGAGCGAGATTGAATTGTATCACGATTTTGAATTAGCGCGCATAAAGCAACGCCAGAGAATACTAGACTCTTGCACAGTTTTTGATGATGCGAATTCAGTAAAACTCTCAAATCAATCCTCATCTTCAGTCGATTCTTCTCTATAAGCTGAAACTCAAAAATCAATGATCGATATTGATTGGCTTGAACTGTACATATATATATATATATATATATAATATATATATAATAGTATATATATATAATAAGTATATATATATAATATATGATATATTAGTATATATAATATATAATTATTTTATTATAATATAAATATTGTGTATATATATATATTACTAAATATTATATACGTATATTAGTAATAGTATAATATCAGTAATATAGTGAGAAAAATTGGGTTATATACTAGTACTTATTATATATATATAATATATATATATTATATAGTATATATATAATATTAATATTATTAGTAGATATATTATATATATATAAGGTATTATAGTATATATATATATATAATATATATATATATATATATATATTAGATATATTTTTCAGACCCCTACAAACCGGGAGAGTGGCTCGATTCAATAAAGGACTAAGAATTAGAAAACTAGAGTTATGGAGGAATATATAAGTAGTATATAAGTGTATTATAATATAGATTAAGTACTTATAATAAGTAATATATAGAAATGTATATTATTAGTGTTATATAGAGTTATTTAATATATATATAATTATATAGTTCATGAAAGGGGATTTAACTTTGTTCGTGAGAGGTGTCGTCAGTTTTGATGAATTTTAAAGAACAAGATCCGATGGGTATGGCGGATTTTTTTATTTTCATTAAACTTCGAGTTCCTAAAATTATTATTTATTAAGTTAGTAAAAAGGTTCCTGCAAATTATGCGTATTCATTTGCAGCTGAGTGTCTTTTTAATTATTTTTATAACTTTATTTTAATTTCAAATACAAAATTTTTAAAAAAAAGGAAATATATAATTTTTAGTGGGCATTTCATTTCTTTTCAAATTGCTTGTGGTGAGCACCTAAAGGATTTTAGTTTTCCAACAGAACAAAACATGGTATAATGGTTCGGTTTTTTAATTTTTTAATTGTTTGAGGTTTAAAGGTTATTGTTTAGTGTGTTTAACTTAGACGCAAGCAAACTTAACTCTTTAGCCACCTGCACGGTACGCCAACCTAACCCCGTAGACAAAAACCAACTACCTAAATCCAAAACATAAACGATGTTGCAACCGCAAACGGCAAATAAACCAAACAAACGAAACCAAACTTAAAACAAACTAACCAAACGCTTAAGCCTATCACTAACCTAACCTATCACATAACAAGAGCAACCGAAGAACCTTTAACCCAAAGACTAAAACAAACCTAAGCCAATATCACAAACAAACAAAACTAAACCTTAACGCTGTAAGTGACCGTTAGCGCGAACCTAGACGCTAACCCTTAACCGTAACTAACTAAGCCAGACCTTTAAAACCAAACTAAACTAAACTAAACTAAACATAAACTAAACTAAACTAAACTAAACTAACCTAATCCTAAAGTTTTATAGTGTTTAACTTATTTACGAAAATAACTGTACATATGTAATAGTTCAAGAATTGTAATGTTGGAGAAATTTAGTAGAACCATAATAATTTTTTAGAAAGTTGGCATATTTTTTTTTATACAAGGTTTTAAACATTAATTAATTTGTTTTGCATGAATAAATGAAAATTTATAAATACAAAAATAATAAAAAGACTCAAAAAAAAAAATGAATGAACTTCAGAATGTTAGACTTTAAAAAATATATAGTTAAATATTTTTATTTATCAATAAATAAGGAAAGTAGACCTAAAAAGTAATAAATGTTATCTATCGAATATAGTCGATGAGGGTGACTTTAAGCGAAAGAACCTTTTATATATTATAGGAATATAATAATATATATAAATATATTTATAGTATAAACGTATTATATTATATATATATATATTTATATAGTATATATATATATATATATATATATATATATATTATTATTATATATAGGACGCATTTTAGTAAACATGGTCCTGCAAAATAATTTATGTATTGAAAGGTTGGTAATAATATTTTTATTTTTAGGTAAAGAAAAATTAAAAAAATTTATTTTGGCTTTATAGAAAAGAAACTTACCTTTTTTTAATTTTTTTGAGCTTTGTGTGTATTTCGACGTAAAATATTTATTAATTTGTGTCACATAAGTCGCTTGTAATATTATAGTATAATAATATAGTATATTATATATAATATATATTATATATATATATATGTATATAATATATATATATATTATATATATATATATTATGATTATATATAAATATATATATATATATTTATTATATATAATATATATATATATATATATATATATATAGATATATATACTTATTATATATACCTTATATAGGTATATATATATAATACTATATATTATATATATATAGTACTGATATATAGTATAGTAGCATAGCTCATCAATTGCTTATATATTATATTATATATAATATATATATTTTATATATATATATATATATATATTATAATATATAATATTATATATTATTTATACATTATATATACAATTACGT
>JABUQX010099532.1:20000-22500 GCA_015478945.1 Trachelipus rathkii
ATTTACAATATTGAAAGCAATATATTTTATTATTTTATTTAAGATTCTTCTTCAGTGTAAGAGTATGAATTATATTATATAGTATTTTTTTATTATTTATAATATACTTTATATATATAAATATAAATATATATATATACCTATATAATAATTTATATATATATATCTAGGGTATAATTACCGTGCAAATGATTAGGTAGCAGGAGTTCGGTAGTTCATCTCAGACCTTATATATATAGCGCTGGTAGGATACGTACACGGGGTGATAGTGTGAGACTATTAATACCCCCGCTATACCGTAGGTTTATATATAAATATATAGATGGTACCTTACTCGAGTGTAATCACGCTACCTAGTACTACTTTAGTATCTTTGTGAGTGTCGCGGAGTAGTTCTTGACTATTCTATACTACCTCAGACCTTCTGAATCACGCTATATATCATATATATATTTATATATATATTATATATAATACTATGCTACGGTAGGTTATTAGAATGACACAGTACCTAAACATAACCTAATAAATAAAATAATAAAACTTATAAAAAATTTATACTCACTAAAAAACAAAACAAAATTTAATTTCCTACAACAATATTTGTTTATACTATAGTGTGACCTTAGCTAGTATCTACTATAGCTACAAATACTGTGAAACTTTAAAAAATCTGACTCAATATATATATATATAGTATATTAATATATTATATACTATATTTATATATATATATATATATATATATATATATATATATATATATATATACCCTAAGTATATCTATTATATATATTAATAGCATACTAACGTACTATGCATGAGCGACGTCGCCTTCTTACGTCCCTTGCGTGTGCTCAGACATATCGTATTATATAATGCATTAATAATATATACGTATTTATTTATATATCCCTGGGATGTGGAAACATGTGCAGCTTATTTTAGCGACTGTAACAGATGGCGTACATAATTATTCACTGAGGTCAGACGTATCCCTCATATTATGGTAATAGCGTAGATATTTATACGTATCCTGCTATACGATATCCGGCCTTAGTAACGTTACGTATCAGTTACGTTGACTATATATTCGAGAGTGATAGATTTTATACTCACGTACATCTAATTTGATTATATGCATTAGTATATATATATATATAATAATATATATATATATATATATATATATATAATATCTAAAATACTATTATTATAGTTATATACAAGTTTAATAAATTTATACACACTTATTGTGGAGGACACAAAAAATAAATATTTACGTCGAAAAAGGACTAAAAATATTATAATAAAATGAACCGTGGCAATACCTATCAACTTGAATAGCTCAAATGAGATTCGGAAGTAGTTCTGATATATACAAGCAAATCGAATTTTTTTATTATTAATTTATGAGCTCACCGATAACATTATTTGCTTTGTAACTTTTCATTCTGCATGTTTTCGAATTTCAGACATGAGCTTAGTTTTAAGGTCTATAATATATATATATATATATAGGCTCACCTAAGCCATCTAGAATAGAAGCCAAATATATAGCCATATATATTAATCTCAAACATCAACATGACTATATACCGTGAGTGAAATAAATGAGAATACATATGAGGAATCTACTTGAGCAAATAATTTTACGGCGAGTAAACTAGTGTGATAAATAGATACGATCATTTCTTACTCGCGAAACTTACAAAAGTATACTAGCATGAAAAGAAATATACATTATATTGGAATCGCTTGTATAAAATTTTAGTTACGTGAAAATAGTATAATAAATAAATAAAATTAAACAAAAAATGGCTATTTTTTTGCGGTATTATTTGACATATTTAATTATATATATATCTATCTTTCCACTTCTTCACTTCCTCTTTGCCCTCAGCAAGATTTGGGGTAAGGGTGAGTGCCTCACTGTCAGCAATCGGAAAAGAAAGCTAGTAGTATGAGATAGTAAACTATGACAAACGTCGAAAGAAGCTACCACTAGCTCATTACGCAGCCCCCTCGTTGTAGCATATTATTATATAAGTGGCGATTAGCTCGTCACATTAGTATATAAGACAGATAAATCCTCTAGAAGCATGGCATAGGACCGGCTATAATATAGTAGTATAAATAGTATAGTGTAATACTTATAGTATAAATTAATATATATATATATATATTATTTGTAAAGGTTTACACGACAAATGTAGGGGGCTCAGAGCCGACGGGAGAGAGACAGACGGAGGAGGGGGGGCAGCGGCTCAGAAGGCCGTTTGACTCCTATAATACTCTAATGGCTCACAGATTATGGCGTACGATGTAAGCGTAGTGATTACCGCCTCTAACCCGACGACACGCGGGGCCAAACGCATGCCCACTATTAACCCAAAAAGCAGCGCGAGTGTCTCCGTCAGACCTATCAATGCAGGCTCTATTCTCAGCAGAGTCGGTCTTGCTGAGTGAATCTCTCAGAGTGTTCTCTCTTCCATACACC